>JAFFST010054530.1:4525-28219 GCA_022414735.1 Noturus placidus | reverse complement strand
CATTAATACACACACATTAATACACACGCACACACACATTAATACACACACACACATTAATACACACGCACACACACATTAATACACACACATTAATACACACGCACACACACATTAATACACACACACACGCACATTAATACACACACACACACACACATTAATACACACGCACACACACATTAATACACACGCATTAATACACACGCACACACACATTAATACACACGCACACACATTAATACACACACACATTAATACACACGCACACACACATTAATACACACGCACACACACATTAATACACACACACACGCACATTAATGCACACGCACATTAATGCACACACACACACATTAATACACACACACACATTAATACACACGCACACGCACATTAATACACACACACACACATACACACACACATTAATACACACGCACACACACATTAATACACACACACATTAATACACACACACACACGCACATTAATACACACACACACGCATTAATACACACGCACACACACATTAATACACACGCACACACACATTAATACACACACACATTAATACACACGCACACACACATTAATACACACACATTAATACACACGCACACACACACATTAATACACACACACACATTAATACACACACACACATTAATACACACACACACATTAATACACACACACACATTAATACACACACACATTAATACACACACACACACGCACATTAATACACAGACACACGCACATTAATACACAGACACACGCACATTAATACACACACACACGCACATTAATGCACACGCACATTAATGCACACACACACACATTAATACACACACACATACATTCATACACACTCACACACACGCACACACACATTAATACACACACACATTAATACACACACACACATTAATACACACACACATTAATACACACACACACACGCACATTAATACACACACACACACACACACATTAATACACACACACACGCACATTAATACACACACACACATTAATACACACGCACACACACATTAATACACACACATTAATACACACGCACATTAATACACAGACACACGCACATTAATACACAGACACACGCACATTAATACACACACACACACATTAATGCACACGCACACACACATTAATACACACACACATTAATACACACACACACATTAATACACACGCACATTAATACACACACACACACACACACACATTAATACACACGCACACGCACATTAATACACACACACACACACGCGCACATTAATACACACACACGCACACATTAATACACACACACGCACACATTAATACACAGACACACGCACATTAATGCACACGCACATTAATGCACACACACACACATTAATACACACACACACATTAATACACACGCACACGCACATTAATACACACACATTAATACACACGCACACACACATTAATACACACACATTAATACACACGCACACACACGCACACACACATTAATACACACGCACACGCACATTAATACACACGCACACGCACACATTAATACACACACACATTAATACACACGCACACACACATTAATACACACACACATTAATACACACACACACACGCACATTAATACACAGACACACGCACATTAATACACAGACACACGCACATTAATACACACACACACGCACATTAATGCACACGCACATTAATGCACACACACACATTAATACACACACACACATTAATACACACGCACACGCACATTAATACACACACACACACGCACATTAATACACACACACACACACACACATTAATACACACGCACACACACATTAATACACACACACATTAATACACACACACACATTAATACACACGCACACATTAATACACACACACACATTAATACACACGCACACACACATTAATACACACACACACATTAATACATACGCACACACACACATTAATACACACACGCACACATTAATACACACACACACATTAATACACACGCACACATTAATACACACGCACACACACATTAATACACACGCACACACACATTAATACACACACACACATTAATCCACACACACACACATTAATACACACGCACACACGCACATTAATACACAGACACACGCACGTTAATACACAGACACAGTGAGGAAGGTTATGAATAAAAAGTCCATGCTTATCTTAGCCGCACATTTCGAAACGTTTAACATTAAAGCGAATACGTTTAAATAATTTATATTTAATCTTCAGTTGCTGCCGTGTCATTACATGAAATTCTGCAGGATATTTGACGAAATATATTTTTAAAAATATTTAAATCAGGGAATAAACACTACAAGTATCAATCCCTGTGTTACCATTTCCATTGTCTACGCCATCTGTTATTTCCTGTAGGAATTTGAGCTTTTGTTCATACTGCCTGTGGCTGATTTAAAGTTCTCAGTTTTAATTTTATTGATCTTTTAATGACCGCTCGTTCATATTTGTATACGTTGGGATCATTTTAAAAGGGTTATCTTTATTTCAGACTGTCTATTAAATCATCAGCAGCCCTGCTTTTACTGTGTCATAGACGTTCGTGCATCAGATTGCAGCCTTGACCAGAAAAGTGTAGTGTATCAGATGATTTGTGGATGTGGGCGGAGCCTCTGAGTCAGGCCTAAAAGGAGCGTCGGTTAATTTGCTTAGTCGGTTTTCCCTTTTTATTAGGCGTTGATTGTTAATAAAAGTTACTCATGAAATCCACTATATAGTGTGTAGAGGTTTGTTTTTCTATATTTAATTTTTTTCAAGCTGATAAATGTCAAACCGTACGTCTCACTTGCGAAGCTGCACCGCGAAGCTGCGCTCCGGAAAGCCGATCGTATCCGCACACGATCTCAGAATTGTTTTACAAGTTCTCTCCTTCCTCAAGATCGTGTTCTTCTTCTTCTTCAGTTGCAGGTTCTCTTGTTGCCTCGTTCTTCAGAATTGGGTTTCACACAGACAAGGTCGTAGGTCAACCGAACGACACGAGATCAGGAGAGTGTGTGTGTGTGTGTGTGTGTGTGTGTTTTCTGACATAAAGTTACTTTGTTTCTTTCATATTTTGTATTTTTAATTTTTACCTGGAACGTCTAATACTTCGCTAATCAGACTTTAAATAAACCATGTGGTGTTTATAGATTGGGGTGAGAGATTATATAAAGAGCAAAATATGAATGTTTGTGTCAATTTGTGTTTTGAGATAATCGATGTCTTCCAAAAGATTACTGTTGTTTTAGACACTTTCTGACTTAATAATAATAATAATAATATAAGACATGCATGTTAGTCTGATGGGCGTGTCTAAAGTGTCCGTAGTGTATGAATGTGTGTGTGAGTGTGTGTGTGATTGTGCCCTGTGATGGACTGGCACTCTGTCCAGGGTGTACCCCGCCTTGTGCCCGATGCTCCCTGGGATAGACTCCAGGTTCCCCGTGATCCTGATAAAGGAGTAAGCTGTAGAAGATGGATGGATAATGTGTTTAGCATGTTGCTCAGTCTGAATGCCAAACATCTTTGTACATTTTTGATAGTTAATGACTTTATTATTAGCTATTATTTATTATTTCTCATATTACTCTTCTTTTTGGGACACTGACATTTAGTTAAAAACTTTAGCGCTAACAATATGTGCCTTCTTTAAATATTACTGTTTCTTTGTAAACATTTGAATGTTTTACAGATACGTCATTTGCTTTGTAATAAATACTGTTTATGTAAAAAAAAAAAAGACACACAAATGTACAAGGCGGATTTATTAAACTTTATTTCATGCTGAAAAAATGACATTGACATACATTTTCTCAGTATCTATAGCTCTGGGTTGTTGTTGTTGTTGTTGTTGTTGTTTAATTTAAACCTGAATTTTTCTCACCAAGAATGGGTTTGATTCAATTCTTTTATAGATCACCTTTTTGTGGTGGTCCAGAAAGTCACATTTAACCTCTTAATTTGCACATTTTTCTAGACGAGATTACGTAAAATAAGCTCTTTTTGTCTCTGTAACGAGGTGGTGAAAGCAGAGTCAAGGTCACAGCAAGGTCGAATGTCTGGAAGTTTTTCTTCAATAGCTTCTTCATCAGTTACAGTATATTTTAAAGGTATTGTAGGCGTACACACTGGTGAAAAGGACTATGTTTATAATAATCTCAGTTCTGAAATATTAAGTGTTTTATTTGTTAAATTATTACTGAGTGTAATGACTGATCTAAAGAAATGGTGGCATTTAATGTTTATCTGGAGAGTCAGACGTTTTAATCAGAGGTTATAGTTTTATTGACTGGTTTTTATGTCCATGTTAACTTGGACTGAACTTAAATAGAAATTAAACTGGAATTGAGATTAAACTAAAATTTAAAAAAACAAAATGAAAGTACACTGGATTTAATCTATCCGTGTTGTCGCAGTTCACCCGGTGAGATAATGAAGTCAGCAGCAGTATTTTTTAGGTGTGAAATTATAAATGAGGTTTTTATGGCTCATCACCTTCCTGCTCTCCTGTTAAAGGAGATACAGAACCACAGAACATTTCCTAATTACCTCAAAGCAGAAAAATAATGTCACTTGAAACTGTGTCTGCTCGAGGCGTGTCCTAATTAATGGTTATTCTAAACTGGGCCTAAAGTTACACTCGAGCTGCTGCCCGAACCTCCGAGCTTCAGGTTCATGCTGCATCACCGTGCACTTGTGAAGCACCTCGTCTTTTTGGATTATCAGGTTCACAGTGCGATTCTTCAGATTCTTGAGCTGAACTAAAAACCACTTGAGGATAAATTCGCCCTCAAGATCAGCAACGGAGGTCATGAGTTTACTCTCTCGTGTTTAGAAGGTGGATCGACGCCCATTATGATGATGGCTAGAAAAGTATCTGTACATGACACGCAAAAACTGGTGGAGCAATACCGCTCGGAACGGGATGAGGCCGTTCAGCGTGAGCATGCCCTCAAGGAGAAACTGAGACAATACGAATCGAGGACAAAGTCGACCGAGACAGTCAAACAGAAACTCAAAACCCTGACGCTGGAGAACAAAGAGCTCAGGAGGCAGGTGAAAACGCTAAGGACCGAGATCGGCCTGGAGTCAAGCCCACATTTTCAAGGCAGAACCACTAAGGACATCATCAGTGACCTGCAGGAGAAAGAGCGAGAGTGCAATGCGCTGGTGGAAAAGGCCGGAAGGTTGAACCTGACCATTGACGAACTGTCATCCGAGCTGGCCAATGCGGTCACCTCCAAAACTCTGCTGGAGGAAAAAGTCCAGTCGCTGCAGCTCAACCTCAAGGACATGACCAACAACCAGCGCCGCCTGCTGAAGCTGTGGGAGGATAAAAAAGCTCCGCGTGAGCCCATCCTGCTGCCTGCCATCACGCAGAGAACAGTACTGAAACTGCTGGCCCAGAAAGCTGTCCAGACCGACATGTCCATCAGCTCCACGCATATGCTCCCCGCAAATGTGTTCGAAACCAGACTAAGATGGGAACCTGAGAAAAACAGGAACCTGGAGAGAAGGAACATCACGTTACCCAACAGCAGCCATTCAAAATGAGAATACATCACTGACTTTAATGACAATCGTGAATAAAAACCAGGCCTGTTTTATTTCCAAATAATTTGACTTGTCCCAGAAGCAAAGGAAATATACGTCTACATATTTTACTTCAGTGTATTGGGAAATTCTGTAGGGATATATATATATATATATATAGTGTGTGTGTGTGTGTGTGTGCATATATTTTTCTCCAATACGGAAGGGTTTACCTTGGCTGGATTTTTACATTTATTAACATTAAGGACATTTTGGTCGCCTTCATGTTATTATTGTTTGTTTGTGTGTGTGTGTGTGTGTGTGTGTGTGTGTGTGTTTTGCTTGTTTCTTAACCCGAAAAATAAATGATCCCATTACTCACTTTATCAATTTATTTATACAAGCATTTCATTTATTAATCACTTTATTATTCATTCGAATCGAATAAAGATGGAGAAGACACTTTATTTTATTATTATTTTTCCTCAGGCAGTACTTTAGCCGCCTCCATGTTGGGGTCCTTCGAGTGTGTGGCGCGGAATGTCGCGTATTCACGTGACCGGTTTTGAAACAGTCACACTGTCGACATGTGAGAGAGAGAGAGAGAGATATATGTGTATATATATATATATATATGTGTGTATATATCTATTTTTAAACAATTTAACCTTATTTTGATGTCATTGTTGTAGAGAAATGTTTTCCTTCAATCAGAATAGCTGGTTTATACGGAAGGTGAGGATTATTTCACGCTATCTCGCGATAATGGTGTTAATTACACGTGAACTTCAAGGCGGCTGCATGTAAATAAAGCGAGATCTTGGCATTATTAATGTGATTTAAGTTGATAAATATCACATAATGAGGAAATATCCCATTGAAGGAAAGACGTGTTCAGACTTTAAAACTTTTCAACTGTAGTGTAGGATGGATTTCAGATTGATTTATTTATTTATTTATTTATTTATTTATTTACATTAAGAGATGTTTATTTATTCGGCTTTAGACTTCGCAGTAGTTAAATGTCTACTTTGGTAGGGATTTTATTTAGCCAGAAGTGCTCTGTTTGCGTAGTTTTGTGTTTGGAAAGTGGATAGTCATGTTTAAGTATAGATGTGGATGAGCTGTTGTTGTTATTATTATTGTGTGTGTGTGTGTGTGTGTGTGTGTGTGTGTTGTGTTGTAGGTAGTGAGATGGAGAGCTGTAGCCAGTATCTGGTGGTCAGTGCTGCTGCTGCCTCCCATCACTTCTCTGCTCGTCATCTTCATCAGGTTCAGTGTGTTTCACCCCACACACTGGCTCTCAGGTACACACACACACACTCAGTCACTCCGTTGTCACTCTGTCTGTCTGCTTTGTGTCTGAGTCAATCATCCAGCCATCCATCCATCATCAACCGCTTACTCGTTTATCAGCGTCACGGGGAACCTGGAGTCTATCCCAGGGATCATCGGGGACAAGGCGGGGTACACCCTGGACAGAGTGCCAGTCCATCGCAGGGCACAATCACACACACACACACATTCAGACACTACGGACACTTTAGACACGCCCATCAGACTACCATGCATGTGTTTGGACTGGGGGAGGAAACCGGAGTACCCAGAGGAAAACCCCCGACACACGGGGAGAACATGCAAACTCCGCCCACATTTTATTTATTTATTCAATTCCTATTGAGCATCTGAGATTTTTCTGTGTATGCGTCTCTGTCTCAGTCTCTCGGTCTCTCAGTACGTTTGCATGGACAATGATATTCCAATACTCTGATTAATACACTAGCATGTAAACTGAGATTATTGATGACGTTAGTCCGATTAAAGTCACACTCGAAGTAAACAGGAATGGAATGAAGACGTGTGGAGTACTCCTGTTTTAGTCGCGTTATCGACGTGCGTTACAGACAGGTACACACCTTAGTCGCATTATTAACATCATGTGAGGATTTTCGCCGCATTGTGCGACAGGACGCGTACTCACACGGCAGCGCTCAACCGTTTTACGGTAAACGAGAGCACGGCTGTGTCCCAAACCGCGTACTTAACTGCTATATAATACATGTATTTTGGCTACTATATAGACGGTAAGTACGCGTTTTGGGACGCAGCCCACGGCTTCCAGCAGTCGTCTATTAGCACGTTCAGCATAACAAATAATTAACCGCACTTAAAGCATTCGTAAAAAAATGTAATAAAAACATCCAAAACTGTAATACGGTACCACAGCGAAGACCAACTGTATGTCCATATGTGAAATTCTGGCGGGACGTCGGGTGGCGTGGCGCGGTGACGTAATGACGTTTGCTCTTAATCCATCTATGTTCTAGAACACGTAACACAGGAACATGAAAGGAATATTCTAAAAGCGACTCGTAAACAAGAGAGTTCGGCTGTGTCCCAAATCGCACACTTTCCTACTATAGTCCTGTAGTGGGGAAAATACATGCATCTCGGTTACTATATAGACCGTAAGTATGCGATTTAAGACACACCCGCGGCTTCAAGCAGTCGTCTATTACGAAGACGAACTGAATGTTGATATGCCACCGGCGTGGCGCGGTGTCGTATTAACGCGGGCTGTTAATCTAATTCTGATCTAGAACATGTAAAACGAGTACATGACAGGAGTATTCTAAAAGCGACTCATGTAAACACCTTAATCACATTATTATCTTAATCAGAGTAAGGTCAGTAATCACATTACTGCTGTCCATGGAAACGTAGTCAGTGTGTTTCTCTCTCACTCTGTGTCTCTCTCTACCTGCCTCTCTTTCACTCTTTCAAGTCAAAGTCAAAAGTTTGCTTTATTAAATAAATAGAAACATATGTACAAACATTCAACATCTCTCCCTTATATGATTCATTTGTATATGATTCATTTATGTCATTTTACATGTGATTCATTTTAGCGCCCCCCCCCGGCACATGATGGCTACACTACCTATTGCTGGTTGTATAAGTATTATAAAACCCAACAACAGGCATTAGACTCAAGGGCAATATAACCTATGTCTCGCTCTTATTAATGTCTCTGTCTCTGTTTTTCTCGTGATCTGTCTACTTGTGTCTGTCTCTCTCTCGGTCTCAGTGTAAGTGATTTCTCTCTCTCTCTCTCTCTCTCTCTCTCTCGGTCTCAGTGTAAGTGATTTCTCTCTCTCTCTCTCTCTCTCGGTCTCAGTGTAAGTGATTTCTCTCTCTCTCTCTGTCTCTTTGTGAGTAAGTGAATTGTCTCACTCTGTTTACAGGATGTTTGGGTTTGCTCACAGAGGCGAGTACGCTTTTCTCCATGTTCCTGCTCTGTGCAGCCGTTATTCTCCTCGCCTTCTTCAACCTGCAGTATTACACAGGTCAGAGTTCGCACCTTCAACCATCATTATCTTCATTACTCACAGCAGGAAGTGATCAGATTGGTCAGTAACGTATGTTTGTTGTTATTCTCCAGTCGTTCCCTCCATCCCATGTTCTCGAGTGGCTCTCCTGGCCGAAGTGCTCCACCCTCGTCAGTGTGTTCACTCTCTGGTGCACTGCGCGGTCGGGATGCTGGTGATGTGGTGTGTGTGTGTGATGGCCAGCGGCCGCTATCACGCGCTCCACTCGCCCTGCACACACAGTGACAGGTGACCTCATGCACACTCGCACTGATTTATGACTTCTATTTCAGGTATTTAATTATTATTACATTTTAAAAGTTAATGTTCCCTGAACTCATCAGTTGCGAATTGAACATTTTTCTCCACACTTCTGTTTAAACTAATCGGGGGCGGAGCTATGCACAAACTCATTTCTGAAGTCACTAAATACCTCAACAATTTTGGACGAATCGCATGCAGTATGCAAATTCTTACAGCTCTGCTATAGCACCTGCGTGCTAATCTTGCTAACCAGCTAACTCTGCTAATGATGGTGAAGAACAGATTCTGGTTGTCATGGTGACGTCATATTTTGCTGCTAAATAAATCAGGGAAAACCTGAGCTAGTTATTTAGTGAGATAATACTTGCGATTTTTGTCTAGGGGTGTTTCCTAATTTGCATATTCATGTATATATATAGATGTAAATTTTTTATGGTTGTTAAAGAGACAATAAACAGTTATTCAACAGAGGTTCTTTTTTAATGTGTTAGACATGCAACTGAATTTAAACAACAAAAATAAAGTAATAAAAATCCTGTAAAGTCTTAATATTGCCTGATTTTATCAAATATTTAAATTATATATATATTGAATATAATTGAATATAAAATATATATTGAAAGCGCACGGTAGCTTAGTGGTTAGCACGTTCGCCTCACACCTCCATGGTCCGGGGTTTGAGTCCCGATGTGACCCTGTGTGGGCGGAGTTTGCATGTTCTCCCCGTGTGTCGGGGGTTTCCTCCGGGTACTCCAGTTTCCTCCTCCAGTCCAAACACATGCATGGTAGTCTGATGGGCGTGTCTAAAGTGTCCGTAGTGTATGAATGTGATTGTGCCCTGTGATGGACTGGCACTCTGTCCAGGGTGTACCCCGCCTTGTACCCGATGCTCCCTGGGATAGACTCCAGGTTCCCCGTGACCCTGAAAAGGAGTAAGCGGTAGATGATGGATGGATGGATATATATATATATATATAACTTTTTAAAGAAGAAATACAATAGTAATATAATTTTTATATTTGTATTTATTTTTCAAATAAATTTATATTTATTTAATGAACATCATGGTGAGATGATGATGATGATGATAATAATGATTTATTATCATCATTTGTTTGTTTATTTACTTACTGAAGTATTTGTGTGTGTATTTATTTTTAATTTATTTGTGTTTGCTCTGCAGTGTAGACGTGTGTCTGAACGAGTATCACATGTTCATGCTGCTGGCCGGAGCGTTTATGGGTTACTCTCACAGTTTAATGGGCGTCGTCCAAAACGTCCACTACGTCTCCTTTCACATCATACAGGTACGTTTGGCTCTTAATTTTTTTTCTTTTTTTGCACTTCATCATTGTTTTGTTTATTTTGATGGTGCAATATCGGCGAGCGTGGCCATGAGGCGCCATGAATTGTACGCAATATTTGTGAGTGCGATGCGAGTGTGCAGGGAAACCGTCACGCGTGTGAGCACTACAGTTGTGCGAGCACTGAACACTTGTTTTCCCTCTCGGGAGTCGCCGATAGATTGCGGGTTTCTCCACGGCTGTCGCGTGGGATGATTAAAACGTCTGTGGTGTCTGTTATTAGTTACGCATCACATTGAGTTCACCCGAGACCTTTATTGTTACAAAATAAATAATAAAATAATAATAATTGTGGCAAAAAAGGCTTTAGGTTGTATTTTTTTTAAAGTAATCAGCAGCGCTGCGTCAGTGTATTGAGATTTTTGAAGCACTTCGCAGAGGGTCTGAAGGAAAGAGTGTGTGATTGGTTGGCTGCCATGTCATCCAAAATATTTGTTCTTGTTAAAGTGGGCGTGGCTTGGCTTCGGGTCTGTAGGGAGGAATTGAAGTCTGGCCTGTGAAACTATATATTGGATAAGATGTATTAAATGTGTGGGTGTGTGTGTTACAGCAGTATAAGTACATGCGCTTTAAAGGCTCTGTGTGGTGGCTGGTGAAGTGCAGCGCTGTTCAGTCTTTATATTCAGTCAGGAATTACGCCATCCTCTATTTCCTCTTCGGTAAGTACCAGTCAAACCACTTGAAACATCAAAAAAATAAAGTTTTTCCTAAATAAACGTTTGTCTTTGATCTTCCAGGACACATCCCCAGGACGTGGATCTCCAACACACTGAATCTGCGTGTAGACAGGTTTGATACTGAGCTACGATGTTTTCAGGAATTTTACAATCATGTCCATGTTTGGAAGGAGGTTCTGTCACTTGTGGGCGTGGCCTGTCCGGCGTTTATAGTTATTTTTTTTTTTAATTGTGAAGCGTTACTAGCTAAACTGTCCATCTTATTTCCTCCTAAAAAATTCCCACGTACACGCATCACTATTGTTTCAAATGTATTCAGATTTGATTTAGCTAACTGTGCTTGCTATATGCCCTTGCCAGACCCTCCAGCGGTCTCTGCTACTTCCTGTCATGAAGGGTTAAGATGAATCCTTGGTTATTATGTGGTGGATTCTGCCGTCTCTGTCCTGTTTCAGTTCTGTGCGCTCTCTGGACTCGTTTGGAGGACTGTGTGACGTGTCGTTGTTCTACCAGCTGTGGATCAGTGGAACGTTCCTGCTGTTCACCTGGTACCTCACCGTGCTGCTCTTCAGGATCTACGTCACAGAGGTACAACACCTTGCTTTGGAAATGTGTGTTTTTACAGACTACAGGAAGCGAGTCGTGTCTTTTACAGAGAAACCGTTTCTGAGCTTTAATGGGTGAAAATCGAGTACCAGTTTGAGGTTTTTATTTAGTTACGATTTTAGTTTCTCACGAATCACTCTTACTGTTTAGCCGTACAGGTTTCCGGTGCAGTCGTCATTCGCTGAGGACGCAGAAGAGTGTCTTCCTAAAGTCCTGACTGAGAAGAACGCCTTGGTCGTGAAGGTATGCTAATATGCTAAAACAACCTCCTTATGTTGTTGTTGAGGTATTTGAATTTTTCTTCGTTTTGTGTTTGTTGTGTTAGTTTCTGGCACTGCAGGATTTGGCGTTGCTTTCCCAGCATTCCCCTTCACGCAGACAGGAAGTCTTCAGCCTCAGTCAGCCAGGTAACTCCCTTCCCTCTGTGTTGAGTGCTAAGCGCTTATGCTAACTGTGAAGTAGTTTATTAACTAGCTCATTTTTTGGAGGGTGGGGGTAATTTTCTCAAGTTTTGAGTTGCTTGGCAACTGTGGAGTGTAGCTGTTGAGTATAAGCTAGCGATTTACAATGACTAGCGATTTGGCTGGCTAGCCCATAATTAAGTATTGTATATGGACAAAATATAAGTAATGCCTCTAACGTATCAAAAGTCGTAGCTGATGTTAATTTTGTAGCTAATGTAGAAAAGCTAAAATGGGTAACATAACTCTAGCTGAAAAAATTGTTTCTAACATAACTAATGTTAGCATTTTTAATGTCACTAACATAAATAACATACAGAAGCTAACATAACTAATGTCATAGAAAACACAAGACTTCACTAACATGGCTAACGTCACAAACATTATTATAAACGTATGTATACATGATGCTAACATAACTAACCTCGTAGCAAAGGTATCTAATATCGCTAACATAATGTTACAGCTAGCATTCCTAATGTAGCTAAAATAGCTAATGTTTCTAACGTAACTAATATCGCGAAAATATCCGATTAGTTTGTCATTGTTGGTTAGCGGCAGCGATACAGAAGCATCCAGAACGTCAACAGTTCCCTCAGATGTGTCCCTCAGACACTTAGCATCAACAGCTAACCAAACTATGTTAAGGAATGGCATTATTGTGTTACAAATTGTGACCTCAGATCTGTATGAAAATTCACTCTGTCAGAATTCATCGTAAATACACTAAAGCTAGCCGCTGTGTTTAAATGGCAGAGTTAGATTAGCTGTTGATGCGAAGTGAAATACCAGTCGTTCTGTGCATTTTCGTAGGCGTTAACCAGCACGTCTGAGGTCAATGTTGACGTTCCGGATAATTCTATGTTGTTTCTATGGTTACTGTGCGTTTGTAATGGGTATAAAAAATCTTAATGTGCTAGCCAAATTGTTCTCATCATTCATTAACTAGCTTGTGCGCAGTGTCTATTTCACAGTTGCTTAACATTGTGTTTTTGTGTGTGTGTGTGTGTGTGTGTGTAGGTGGTCACCCTCACAACTGGAACGCTATTAGTAAGGAGTGTGTGTCACTGTTGAGTGAATTAACACAGCGTCTCATCGCTCATCATGACGCTGTGGCGTCTAACGGCAGAGCAAAACCTCTGTCTGAGAGAAGTGACTCCAGATCCAGCTCATCCAGCTCAGGTAACACACACACGCAGTGTAACTAAAAATGCCAAACTCTTGTACAATGATAGTGACACTAGCTACATTAGGTATGTTTACATTTACATTTATTCATTTAGCGGACGCTTTTATCCAAAGCGACTTACAAATGAGACACACTCACACACCAATGGGAGCAGAGCTGCATGCAAGGTGCTAGCTTGCCATCGGGGGCAACTTAGGGTTCAGTGTCTTGCCCAAGGACACTTCGGCATGGGATCACCCGGGCCGGGATTCCAACCACCAACCCTACGATTAGTGGATTAGTGGACAACCCGCTCTACCGACTGAGCCACAACCGCCCTGGAGGTGTAGGTGGTGTTAGTTATGTTACACACATTAGTTATTTTAGCCATGTTAGCTACATTGCTTTTAAATACAGTGTTAGTTATGGTAGTTATGTCTGCTGTGTAAAGTTAGTTGCATTATTACATTATTTTATTTACACTAGTTCTCTTAGCTATCTTAGTTGTGTTGGCTACGTATCTAGATTCTAGCATCAAGTAGACCTAGGTGCAGCCTGCAGAACGGGGCAGGGGTCGGTGCAGGGTTAGGGGTCGACGTCATTACATTGCCACTAACCAACGAGACCAGTTATGGGCAGAGTGACACATGTAGCCCCGCCCTGTTCTGCAGGCTGTAGCCAGGACCTTCTCGCTAGCATAGCTGTTTAGGTTTATTACCAAGTATGTTAGCAAGTTTTAGTTTTATTTATAGTTAGTGACTGCTGCGTTATATTAATCACATTAGCTACAAAGTTAGTTTCATTAGCGTTGACCGAAGTTATCCTGTTTTTTTTTTTTTATGTTCGCTACATAATGATGATTGTGATATTAGTAGCATTAGTCATGTTATCCACATTACTGATTAGATTTATGTTAGTGATGATGCATTACATGATACATTACTTTTGCTTTGTAGGTTAGCTGTGATTGTTACGACTGCTTTGTTAGTTGTGTTACATAGCTTAGTTGTTCGCTACATATATAGGTACTAACAAAGCATGTTTAGGTCCTTTTAGCTCAGTTAGTTGTTTGATATCTCAGTTACTTTAGTTGTTTTTGACATTAGTAAAGTTAGCTACCTACGTTATGTCAGACGTGTTGGTAAATGGTGTTTTATCCATAACGCTTTACACTGTGTCTCATTCACCCATTCTCTCACACACACACATACACACACACACACAGCTATACTCACACACCATGCAAGGCTCTACCTTGCCATCGGGAGCAACTTGGGATTCTTCGGTATGTGGAGTCATGTGGGCTGGGAATCGAACCGCCAACCCTACGATTAGTGGACAACCCGCTCTACCACATGATCCACAGCCGCATCAGTTATATTAACTTTGATGTTAGTATCAATGTGCCAAATTTCAAAACTTTTTACCATTCAGATCTTGAGTTATTGGGTACTTTAGGGAGATAAGGAGAACAATAATAATAATAATAATGAGAATACTAACAATAACAATAGGGAGATAATAATGTCCATGTTGTTGTTTTCTCTGCAGTAACGTCAGGGACGGAGGATCTTCATCAGGCTCCTTTCCACAGCGCTCTGAGCCGGACTCCCGGTTCAGTGTTCGGTTCTGCAGTGAGGGGTGTGAACTCACCCCTGACAGCCCCGTTCACCCCTGACCTGACCTCCCCATTCTCCAGCCCCGGCTTCAGACCCCTGCTCAGCTCACAAGTGGCCCAGAAACCCTGGTTGGGTTCAGTCCAGAGTCCTCACGTCACCCGGAGGAACCCCAAACTGTGGAGCACGTCCACCGGTAAGACCTCACGCCGGCACTGTACCCGCCCATAACTCTCATAGAAGTCACTGGCTGATTTAATATATTTATATAAATGTATAAAATGTGTTTTGCATTGGAATGTAGTTGTAATTGGAATGTAATTGGAAAGCCACTGGGGGGGGCAGTGAAATATTTCCTTTGGGGTTTTTGGATGGGGGAAAAATAATGACTACTGTAATGTAACACATGGTCTTTTGATGTCAGACTCGCAGACCAATGGCAGCCCTCTGCCATCTCCTGAGCCCACCCCCAAACCTGCAGGCGATAGGAAACCCAGTTTTCTGTCCCAGTGGCTCCAGAACAGGAAAGAGCAGGTGCTGAGAAAAACACACACACATACCTCTCTAACACTGTCACCAAATCCGCACTAGAAAGTGAGTAACTGTTAAAACTGGGTGGGGCTAAGCTGTGATTACTGTACAGCATTGCCAATCAGAAGGCTGATGGTGCTCGTGCCTACTATACCAGACCTGACCTAGCGAGAAATGCTTGAGTGGAGACTCAGGCCGAGGCTGTCAGTCAAGCTTGCTCATTATAATATTAGGCCACACCCACCAGGACAGTCTCAGATTAGTGTGATTCAGCTGCTGTTTGAGTCTTATAATTTATTTATTCAAACTTTTGCTGTAAGTTTAACACGACACGGAAACCTAGTTTTCCACTGTTTAATGTTATTAGGGGTGCACCGAATGAAAATTCTTGGCCGAAACCGAATATAATGAAAAACTTAGCCGAATGCCGAACATGTTTTTCTCGCTGTTTTCCCATTTATTTTGCCTTTTTTTCACCATTGCATGAATTAAATAGTCAAACTGTGCTTTTTACCATTTTCTCTTGCTTTTCAAAGAAAAAAAATCAATTCCAAAAACTACAATTTCAAAATATTTAACACTAAACATTTTTTTTTATTCCAGCAGGCACCAACAAGGCACAATATAACTTTAAATAAATAAATGAGTTAAATAATGTTTTGATGTGGTCCTCTTTGAGCCCCTTGAATAGCCGATGTTAGTCCTATAACTGACTGCTGAAAGAATGGAACTCTCTGTAGCCTATAACAAAAAAGTGCATTGAACAGAGTGAAAAAAATGGTTCTATTGGGTTCTATACGGCTGATTATATTGGGGATATATACCGCTCGCGTCCCTGTACACCTCACAGAGTATTATAGTAGATATAGTATAGTTCTATACGCTGATTATATTGGGGATATATACCGCTCGCGTCCCTGTACACCTCACAGAGTATTATAGTAGATATAGTATAGTTCTATACGCTGATTATATTGGGGATATATACCGCTCGCGTCCCTGTACACCTCACAGAGTATTATAGTAGATATAGTATAGTTCTATACGCTGATTATATTGGGGATATATACCGCTCGCGCCCCTGTACACCTCAGAGTATTATAGTAGATATAGTATAGTTCTATACGCTGATTATATTGGGGATATATACCGCTCGCGTCCCTGTACACCTCACAGAGTATTATAGTAGATATAGTAGAGTTCTGCCTGCCCTTACATAAATAGCTCTTTACCTGCTTCCGTACTCATCCTCCCTTACGTCACAAACATGCTCCGGAACAGAAACAAAACAAACGCACGTGTCCACAGCTCGTGCACGTGTGCGCCCCCTCATCGAGGTTGTGATATTTGCGAGTTTCACTCTGGTTGCTAGGCTATTTGGTCGTGTCATCAAACAAGTCATTGTTCAGTCAAAGTTATTCGGCATTTTCACTTATTTCGGTTGCCGAACATTCGGTGCATCCCCATTTGTTATATTTATATAAACAGTTTATTCACTGTTTGTTTGTATGTTTTTTTTTTTTCCTGCTCTAAACTGTTGTGCTCAGGTTAAAGGTTTCTTGGCAAAGCGTGTGCTGGTTGTGTATTTATTTAATAAGGTAAGGAGGTCGTGCATGTAAAGAACTTGAATGAATTACATCAGCAATGATGCATGAGCAGGTGATTCTGGATTGACCTTTAACCCTAACTTCACACTAACATTTAACCTTGACTACTAACTAATGCACCACAAAGTTTTCTAAGTACGTACGTACGCACGCACGCGACACAGAGCGGCAGTCTCTAATGCCATGCCCACAAGCTTTAGTCTCCGAAAATTAGTTGTTTATTCACCTCGCGCTAGTTTTGATGATGATGATGATGATGATTATTATAATAATAATAATAATAATAAACACTACAGAAACAAATATAAACAAATAATGACTATGATAAATAAATAAATGATTAACTGAAGCATTGATGTACAGAATGTGTTACAGTGAGGGGGAAAAAGTATTTGCTCCCCTGCTGATTTTGTACGTTTGCCCACTGATAAAGGAATGATCAGTGTATAATTTTAATGGTGGGTTTATTGGAACAGTGAGAGACAGAATAACAACAAAAACATCCAGAAACACGCACGTCAACATGTTATAAATTGATTTGCATTTTAATGCGGGGAAATAAGTATCATTTCTTTGTCAGTGGGAAAACGTACAAAATCAGCAGGTGATCAAATACCCCCCCCCCTCCCCACTGTAAACATATGTTTAAATATAATATATTGATGTCTTTAATAAGAGCTGAGCGATTATGAACATGTGCCACCGTGATAAATTGTTTTTATTTTTACTTTTTAAATACATTAAAATGTATTTCATGCAGATGTTAAATACATCGAGTTTCAGTCCTCAGTAAATACCCCCATTTACCAAATTTATCTATATAATGTATAGGTTTTATAGATTAATCATTTTTTATATATATATATATATATATATATATATACACACACACACAATTTAGCGATTTTGAGCTGCATGGTTATTTGGATGTGTTTATTAGCGAAACTAATCCTGCGTGTATTCTCCTGGTCTCTCTGATCATCTCTACATTAAATCTCCTAGCTGATGCATGCTGCGTGGTTTCTCTTTGTTTTAGTGATTATGCACAATTTCATCATTTTATCTCCCCACACTCATCCTACATCACGTATTTCAAAAGCATGGGTCCAGATTAAAGTGCTGATTTTTTAAAGGTGCGGTCTGTAATTTTCCTAGACGTGTAATAATCATGAGTTCAGAGATACTTTAGAAAGAGAAACAACTAAACACCCAGTGATGCACCTGGCTAGGATTTTTATTTTTGTTTCTACTTAAGGATTTTGGACATTGTTCTGTCCCTGAGATTAGCCACGCCCCCTGTAGGTAGGAGAGGGCACTGAAAATTACAGACTGCTCCTTTAGTTAAGATGTGTATAGAGTCTGAGTGCTTCTCACCTTCGCTGTTTGGTATTTAAAGGTGTTAAGTTAATTGGTACTTTTTGATGTTTTCTTAAAATGAAGTTTGAGGTATTTTGTCTTTTCTCTGTATAAGGATTTGTTTGTGTGTTAAACAGCTGCCTGAGGCTTCGAGTCAAGCTCTGTTTGCTGATAGCCAAGCGCACATCTGGGCTCTGGAAGGTGGGAAATGTTCTTACAGCCACTTGAAGGCAACGTTGTGAAGTTATAAGGAATAGTGCCCGGGTTTTAAACCTGTGAAAAAATAGAATTATAATGGAAAAAATTTCAGATCCTGTTGAGCTGTGTGTGTGTGTGTGTGTGTGAGTGTGAGAAAAGATAGTGCCAAAACAAAAACCTAAAATAAATACATTTGCATGTTTATTTTCATGTTTCTTTTGCATGTTGAGATGATGATGATGATGATGCTTTTTCCTATTATTATTATTATCTGTATTTCATTTCGTTCATTTTGCTAATTTGCAGTTGTAACAAACATTGTTTTCTCCGTAAGATGCGTCAAAGTTTTTAACAGCCTGTCGGAATGCAGCGTTTGTTACGTCGAAAAATCTAAACATGGAACTCGCAACTTATCGTGAAAACAACACAAAACGCAAAACAAAACCTCACCCAAAATGAGGTGTAGATGTATGGTGTCGATGCGATTTTGCTGCGCGTGAACGCCGGCGCCATCTGCTTGTCTACTGTTAGTGTCACACTTTCTGGTCGTTTTTGTCCCGGGTTGCTGTATATCTTTAATTAGCGGTATTAATTTGCGTAAGCATGTGATGCGTGACGGTGAATATAAATTTTGCAGGATTGTCTCATCTGGTGTCTGCTTCGTACTCTGAGGACACGTACGGAGTTGTGCAGACTACGTTACCCAGGATCCTCAGCAGCATGCTGTCTCTACAGGAGGTACACACACACACACACACACAGAGAAATGTTGTCAGTTAATAAAAACTTCATGTTGATGTAAATGATCTTTGTAACGGAGAGTGTTTGTGTCCCAGGCTGTGGACCGTCACTTTAAGCTCCCTCATGCCTCCAGCAAGCCGCTGAAGACCTCGTGCAGTTTGGGCGACTCAACGTATAAAACCCTGCGCTTTGCTCTGAGGGCGGCTCTGAAAACCGCCATCTACAGGATCACCACCACCTTCAGGGAGCACTTACAGTAAACTCTTCACCATTTCTTCTGTTTACATCCATAATAAACAGCAGCTCGCGGCAGGAGACCAGACCACCAGTCATTGGAGTTGTCATGTGGTCTGTCCGTGGGCGTGGTCTGTCTGTGGGCGTGGCCACAGAATTTCCAACTTTTTACTTGAACATCTACATGATCTTCAGTGGCAGCTTCTGTAATGGAAAGTGGGTGGGCTAATCCTGGATAATGTGTAATCATAAGGATTATGTCACGCAACACTGTTGATGCCTAGTGAGCTAGTCAAGTTAGCTTTGTGAGGTGAAACTAGCGAACAAAAAAAAAAACCCAACCCTGGATAGTGATGAGAGAGAGAGAGTTAGCCTAGTGAGCTGAGACCAAGTAAGTGAACTTGAGCAAGAGCTAACAGTGTCTGAAGTTTGAGCTAGCTAATATAGCAAGTGAACACCAACATTAAAAAAAAAATATATATATATATAGAGAGAGAGAGAGACATTAGTGAGCGCTAGCCCACATTGTGAAAGCTAAACCCAGGGTGACTTAGCGAGTGAAAGCTAATAATATAGCGAGTAAAAGAAAACCTTACAAGTGAGGTTCAATGTAGTGAGAGAAAGCAGGAACGCGAGCACTAACCTAACTATCAAAGGCTAATCTGGGATGTGAGGGCTAACCCAGAGCTCGAAAGCTAATTTAGTAAAGGTAGAGCTAAAATAGCGACCGAAAGGTTAACTAGCATGTGAAAGCTAATCTAGCAAGGTAGCACCAACATAACAAGTGAAAGCTAATTTAGTAAAGGTAGAGCTAAAATAGTGACCGAAAGGAAACTAGCATGTGAAAGCTAATATAGAACGGTAGAGCTAACATAACGAGAGAAAGCTAATCTAGCAAGCTAGAGCTAACTTAGTGATTGAAAGCTAAACTAGCAAATTTAGCACTAACTGAGCGCAAGTAGCATTTGAAAGCTAATTTATAAAAGGAATCGCTAGCATTGCGACCGAAGGCTAAACTAGCAATGTGACAGCTAAGCTAGCGAATGTAGCGTTAGTGTAACTGTAGGACTCTGTGCTGATACACGGATTCTGATTTAGTTTCTTGTCGTAATGTCGCAGGCGGAGTTTCAGACACAGAGCCGTCGATCAAACCGCTTATTAGAATATTGGGCCACGCCCACCAGGCCAGTCTCAGAGCAGTGATCCAGCTGCTGTTTTCATGTTTAAAATAAATATTTATCTTGGGGTATCTGGAGGTTTAAGTGATGTCACTTTCTGTGTTGTGTTCAGTGCTGTCAGTGTTCCAGCAGAGCAGCAGAAGAGACTTCAGCAGTTCCTGGAATATAAGGAGTAGCACTTCCACCTCCGTCTGTGACTGATGGACGGAGATGCAGGAGTCTCTGCTCGGGGAGATGTTTGTACCAGCAGCTCGGATTTGCCTGGAATTGTTTTGTTTTCGTCAGTGAAGTCTTTGGCGTCCATCTTTAACCTGCGTCTCTCAGCTGCTCCTCAACTTCCTGCTGCAGATGGACCAGTGTCACCTATTAAACTTTGGGTTTTCTGCTTTTATTTGGGAAAAAAATGTTAATAAACTTTTCTACACGTTTCCTTGGTTTGTTCTGTCGCTCTTTCTTTCCTTCACTGGCCTCTTTATAAGAGTGCTGTAAAAAATTACCAATAAAAAAAAAATCAACGAACGTTCAGATGGACTGCTCATTTTACTTTCTTTCAGTGTTTTGTCTTTTGTTTTCTTCTTTTTGTCTCATTCTTAATTTTTTCTGTCTTTGTTCTTTGTGTTTATTTATCATGTAAGTGTTTTCGGTAATGTCCACAAGAGGGCAGATCTGCGCTGCTTTTATTTAATCCTCATTCAGTTCCTCCACACACCAGTGGAGGTGCTGTCTCATCCTTTTTATTTTTCTTTACTGTTTGCTCTCTTTATTTTCTGGTTTTGTCTTCTTTTTTTGGTCTTTTTTCAGGTTTTGTTTGTCTTCCTTTATGTCTTTGCAGTCTTTTCTACCTTTCTTTTCTTCCCTTTTATTCTTTCTCACTCTGTTTTCTCTTTTTTTGTCTTCTATTTCTAGTCATTCTCTTTTGTTCCTGTGTTTATCCAAATTTTTTTCTTCCCTTTTGTCTGTATTTTTGTTTCTTTTACTTACTTTCATTATCTTCCTTTTTCCTGTCAGTTGTCTTTTTTTGCCACCCCAGGCCCTGTTTTTCGTTATCCGAATTTCTTTCTGCCTCCCTATTTTTGTCCTTCTTTGTTCGTGCCGTTCCTTTTCTTTCTTTCTTTAGCTTTTTTCCCTTTATTTCTTCCTTCCTGTTTCCTTGTCCATCCTTTTTTTTTTTACCTCATTTGCTCTTTCCTTTCTTTTTCGTTTTCTCTTTCATGCTCGCTCACTGTTTTTGTTTGTTTCCTTCTTTATGACTGCTTCTCTTTTTTGTTTGCTTATTTTTATTTACACCTCTGTTCTCTCTCTCATACACACATCTATTTTAACAGTGTGACCAGTATATTAACAGTACTGTGTGTTAAGGCCCTGATCGTGTGTTAAAGGGGTATTATGATTTTTAAATGTTAATTTTGTTGTTTATTGGGTGTAATAGAATACATCAACATGCTTTAATGTTCAAAATACGCATTATCATTCACATACTGTACTTTATTGCATTATCTCTATTCTCAGGCTGCCTGAAATGCTCCGATTTCTCCAAAACCCCTCCTCCGAAAAGCCCGGAGTGCCCTCGTTGGCCAGCTGACCCGTTGTGTCGTGATTGGCTGAAATCCTCAACTGTGAGTTGGAAATGTAACACCCCTCCAAAGCTTCTAAAGCAATTCCAAGCTCCTGAGCAACATGTAGTGGGTTTTACCGTGTGAGTGCGATTCAGTTTAGAAACGGGACTTGAGCAGAACTCCCCTTTCGGATACGATGTATGTTCCGACCCTGCGGGCAGCACTTACTGTACTGTACTCCTGCTGTGTGTACATTGGTACTCGTGTGTTATGTCTTTGGGAAGATAAGATTCGATTGATATAAACCGTTTCGAGATACAATCATAACAGCAGCTACAATTAACGTCTGTGTCAGACCACCAACATACTAACAAACACAACACTGAGGCAACTTGGCAAACTTTAGCTAGCAGGTTAGCAGAGGTCTACAACTGAGCCACAACACAAAACTCTGCATGTGAACAGTCAACAGCAGAGACTTCATGAAATAATCAAACATGTACAGGTTCTGATACAGGTGTGGAACAGCATCATAAATAAACTGATCTTATCTGTTTTTGGAAGGCGTCATCAAGAGGTTTTACTTTCGCACCGAAACACACAGCGTCTCCGTGATATGGCGCATGAATGTACAGAAGCCCCGCCTTCATTTTCTGTGCCTGCATTTGGGCAGGATTATGTTGATAGTGCACGCTATGACGGAGACGTTACAGAAGTAAATCTGAACATGGAATGATGTGTTTCGGGTGGGTGTGGAGCAGTTAGATCAAATAAACACCTTTGGGTGAAAAGCTTTGGGACCTTGTAGAGTTTATACATGCACAAACACACATTACACTCGTACATTACATTCATTATACTCGAACCTTACACATTAAACTCGTATCTTACACACATTACACTCGTACCTTACAGATTACACTCGTACATTACGTACATTACCCACATTACACTCGTACATTACATACATTACACTCGAACCTTACACATTACACTCGTATCTTACACACATTACACTCGTACATTACATACATTACACTCGTACATTACAGTCGTACATTACATACATTACACTCATACATTACAGTCGTACATTACATGCATTACACTCGAACCTTACACATTACACTCGTACATTACACTCGTATCTTACACACATTACACTCGTACA
>JAFFST010054529.1:56666-74432 GCA_022414735.1 Noturus placidus | reverse complement strand
CGCTATCACACTCTCTCACACGCTCTCACACACTCTCTCACACAAGCTTTCTCACACGCTCTCACACACGCTCTAACACACGCTCTCACACACGCTATCACACACTCTCTCACACTCTCTCACACACGCTCTCACACTGACTGACACACTCTCACACACGCTCTCACACACGCTCTCACACACGCTATCACACGCTCTCTCACACTCTCACACACGCTCTCTCACACGCTCTCACACGCACTCTCACACGCGCTCTCACACGCGCTCTCACACACGTTCTCACACACGCTATCACACGCTCTCTCACACACGCTCTCACACACTCTCACACACGCTCTCACACTCTCTCACACTCTCTCTCACACACGCTATCACACGCTCTCACACAGCTCTCTCACACACGCTCTCACACTCTCTCACACTCTCTCTCACACACGCTATCACACGCTCTCTCACACACGCTCTCACACACGCTCTCACACACTCTCCCGAACACGCCATCACACGCTCTCTCACACACGCTCTCTCACACTGACTGACACACTCTCTCACACACTCTCTCACACTCTCTGACACACGCTATCACACACACTCTCACACACTCTCTAGCACTCTCTCACACATGCTCTCACACGCTCTCTCACACGCGCTCTCACACACGTCCTCACACACGCTCTCACACACTCTCTGACACACGCTATCACACGCTCTCACACACTCTCTCACACACGCTCTCTCACACGCACTTTCACACTCTCTCACACGCTATCACACACGCTATCATACACTCTCTCACACACGCTATCACACACTCTCTCACACACGCTATCACACACGCCATCACACACACTCTCACACACTCTCTAGCACTCTCTCACACATGCTCTCACACACTCTCTCACATGCGCTCTCACACGCTCTCACACACTCTCACACGCTCTCACACGCTCTCTCACACATCCTCTCACACGCTCTCTCACACGCTCTCACACACACTCTCACACATGCTCTCACACTCACACACACACCCTCACACACACTCTCACACACGCAATCACACACTCGCTCTCACACACGCTATCACACGCGCTATCACATGCGCTCTCACACTCTCTCACACTCTCTCTCACACACGCCATCACACGCTCTCTCACACACGCTCTCACACACGCTATCACACACTCGCTCTCACACACTCTCACACACTCTCTAGCACTCTCTCACACATGCTCTCACACACTCTCTCACATGCGCTCTCACACGCTCTCACACTCTCACACACACACTCTCACACACGCTATCACACTCGCTTTCACACACGCTCTCACACACGCTATCACACACGCTATCACACATGCTCTCACACACGCTCTCACACACTCTCACACACGCTCTTACACACTCTCTCACACACTCTCTCACACACTCTCTCACACACTCTCTCAAACTCTCTCACACACTCTCTCTCTCACACTCTCTCACACACTCTCTCTCTCACGCACACTCTCTTTCTCTCACACACACACATTTTCTCTCTCACACACATTCTCTCACACATGCTCTCACACATGCTCTCACACGGGCTCTCACACACTCTCTCACACACGCTATCACACACTCTCACACTCTCTCACACTCTCACACACGCTATCACACACGCTCTCACACGCGCTCTCACACACTATCACGCACTCTCACACGCTCTCACACACGCTATCATACACGCTGTCACACAATCTCTCACACACGCTATCACACACGCTCTCACACACGCTCTCACACGCTCTCACACTGACTGACACACTCTCTCACACACGCTATCACACACTCCCTCACACATGCTCTCACACACGCTCTTACACACTCTCAAACAAGCTCTCACACACTCTCTCACACACGCTATCACACACTCTCTCACACACCCTCTCTCACACGCTATAAACGCTCACACATTCTCTCACACACGCTCTCACACACACTATCACACGCTCTCTCACACGCTCTCACACACTCTCTCACACACTCTCTCACACACGCTATCACACACTCTCACACGCTCTCTCACACGCTCTCTCACACGCGCTCTCACACGCGCTCTCACACGCTCTCACACACACTCTCACACATGCTCTCACACATGCTCTCACACTCACACACACACACTCACACACTCTCTCACACACGCTATCACACACGCTCTCACACACGCTATCACACACGCTCTCACACACGCTCTCACACACGCTCTCACACACGCTCTCACACACACTCTCACACACGCTCTCACACACGCTCTCACACACTCTCTCACACACTCTCTCACACACTCTCTCAAACTCTCTCACACACTCTCACACACTCTCTCACACACGCTATCACACACTCCTCACACACGCTCTCACACACTCTCTGACACACGCTATCACACGCTCTCACACACTCTCTCACACACGCTCTCTCACACGCACTTTCACACTCTCTCACACGCTATCACACACGCTATCATACACTCTCTCACACACGCTATCACACACTCTCTCACACACGCTATCACACACGCTCTCACACACTCTCTCACACACTCTCTCAAACTCTCTCACACACTCTCTCAAACTCTCTCACACATGCTATCACACACTCCCTCACACGTGCTCTCACACACGCTCTCACACACGCTCTCACACGCTCTCACACTGACTGACACACTCTCTCACACGCTCTCACACACGCTCTCACACACGCTATCACACACGCTATCACACACTCTCACACACGCTCTCACACACTCTCTCACACACTCTCTCACACACGCTATCACACGCTATCACACACGCTCTCACACACGCTCTCACACACTCTCCCGAACACGCCATCACACGCTCTCTCACACACGCTCTCTCACACTGACTGACACACACTCTCACACACACTCTCACACACGCTATCACACACGCTATCACACACGCTATCACACGCTCTCTCACACTCTCACACGCTCTCTCACACGCTCTCACACGCGCTCTCACACGCGCTCTCACACGCGCTCTCACACGCGCTCTACACTCTCTTACACACGCTCTCACACATGCTCTCACACGCTCTCACACTGACTGACACACTCTCTCACACACGCTCTCACAGACGCTCTCACACACGCTCTTACACACTCTCTCACACACTCTCTCAAACTTTCTCACACACTCTCTCAAACTCTCTCACACACTCTCACACACTCTCTCACACACGCTATCACACACACTCTCACACACTCTCTAGCACTCTCTCACACATGCTCTCACACACTCTCTCACATGCGCTCTCACACGCTCTCACACACTCTCACACGCTCTCACACGCTCTCTCACACATCCTCTCACACGCTCTCTCACACGCTCTCACACACTCTCTCACACACATTCTCTCACACGCTCTCACACACGCTCTCACACGCGCTCTCACACGCGCTCTCACAAGCGCTCTCACACTCTATTACACCCTCTCTCACACACGCTATCACACTCTCTCACACGCTCTCACACACTCTCTCACACAAGCTTTCTCACACGCTCTCACACACGCTCTAACACACGCTCTCACACACGCTATCACACACTCTCACACACTCTCTCACACACGCTATCACACTCACTCTCACACACTCTCTAGCACTCTCTCACACATGCTCTCACACACTCTCTCACATGCGCTCTCACACGCTCTCACACACTCTCACACGCTCTCACACGCTCTCTCACACATCCTCTCACACGCTCTCTCACACGCTCTCACACACACTCTCACACATGCTCTCACACTCACACACACACCCTCACACACACTCTCACACACGCAATCACACACTCGCTCTCACACACGCTATCACACGCGCTATCACATGCTCTCTCACACTCTCTCACACATGCTCTCACACACTCTCTCACACACGCTCTCACACGCGGTCTCACACGCTTTCTCACACGCTCTCTCACACACTCTCTCACACATGCTCTCACACGCATGCTATCACACGCTCTCACACGCTCTCTCACACACGCTCTCACACACGCTCTCACACACGCTCTCACACACGCTCTCACACATGCTCTCACACTGGCTCTCACACAAGCTATCACACATGCTCTCACACACTCTCCCACACTCTCTCACACACGCTCTCACACGGACTGACACACTCTCACACACGCTTTCACACACTCTCTCACACGCTATCACACGCTCTCACATACTCTCTCACACACGCTCTCTCACACGCGCTTTCACACTCTCTCACACACGCTCTCACACTCTCACACACACACTCTCACACACTCTCTCACACACGCTATCACACTCGCTTTCACACACGCTCTCACACACGCTATCACACACGCTATCTCACACACTCTCACACACTCTCTTACACACTCTCTCACACACTCTCTCACACACTCTCTCACACTCTCTTACACACTCTCTCACACACTCTCTCACACACTCTCTGACACACGCTATCACACACACTCTCACACACTCTCTAGCACTCTCTCACACACGCTCACTCACACACTGCAATCACACACGCTCTCACACACTCTCTCACACACGCTCACTCACACACTGCAATCACACACGCTCTCACACACGCTCTCTCACACACACTCTCTCACACACGCTCTCACACACGCTCTCATACACGCTATCTCACACACGCTCTCTCACACACGCTCTCTCACACTCGCTCTCACACACGCTCTCACACACGCTATCACACACTCTATCACACTCTGTCACAAACGCTCTCACACGCGCTCTCACACTCTGACACACGCTATCACACACACTCTCACACACTCTCTAGCACTCTCTCACACATGCTCTCACACACTCTCTCACACACGCTCTCACATGCGCTATCACACTCTCACACGCTATTACACACTCTCTCACACACGCTCTCACACGCTCTCACACACGCTTTCACACACGCTCTCACACACATCCTCTCACACGCTCTCTCACACTCTCTCACACGCTATTACACACTCTCTCACACACGCTTTCACACACTCTCTCACACGCTCTCACACACACTATCACACACTCTCTCACATGCTCTCACACACACTATCACACACTCTCTCACACACTCTCTCACACACGCTCACTCACACACTGCAATCACACACTCTCTCACACACGCTCTCTCACACACGCTCTCTCACACACGCTCTCTCACACACACTCTCACAAACGCTCTCACACGCACTCTCACACTCTCTGACACATGCTATCACACACTTTCTTACACACGCTATCACACACGCTATCACACACGCTCTCACACACGCTCTCACACACGCTCTCACACACACTCTCTCACACACGCTCTCACACACGCTCTCAAACTCTCTCACACACTCTCTCACACACGCTATCACACACTCCCTCACACATGCTCTCACACACGCTCTTACACACTCTCACACATGCTCTCACACACTCTCTCAAACTCTCTCACACACTCTCACACACACTCTCACATACGCTATCACACGCTCTCACACATTCTCTCACACACGCTCTCACACATGCTCTCACACACGCTATCACACGCTCTCACACACTCCCTCACACACGCTCACTCACACACTGCAATCACACACGCTCTCACACACGCTCTCTCACACACGCTCTCTCATACTTTCTCACACACGCTCTCACACACGCTATCACACACTCTCTCACACACGCTATCACACTCTGTCACAAACACTCTCACACGCGCTCTCACACTCTCTGACACACGCTATCACACACACTCTCACACACTCTCTAGCACTCTCTCACACATGCTCTCACACACTCTCTCACACGCACTCTCACACGCTCTCACACGCTCTCTCACACATCCTCTCACACGCTCTCTGACACGCTCTCTCACACGCTTTCACACACACACACTCTCACACACTCTCTCACACACGCTATCACACTTGCTCTCACACACGCTCTCACACACGCTCTCACACACGCTCTCACACACTCTCTCTCACACACTTTCTCTAACTCTCTCACACACTCTCTCAAACTCTCTCACACACTCTCTCACACACGCTATCACACACTCCCTCACACACGCTCTCACACACTCTCTCACACACTCTCTCACACACGCTCTCACACACGCTCTCACACACGCTCTCACACACGCTCTCACACACATCCTCTCACATGCTCTCTCACACTCTCTCTCACACGCTATTACACACGCTCTCACACACGCTCTCACACACGCTCTC
Source organism: Noturus placidus (assembly GCA_022414735.1). Taxonomy (NCBI): domain Eukaryota; kingdom Metazoa; phylum Chordata; class Actinopteri; order Siluriformes; family Ictaluridae; genus Noturus; species Noturus placidus. The sequence continues at coordinate 68,133 of JAFFST010054529.1, read as the reverse complement.
ACACACGCTCTCACACACGCTCTCACACGCTCTCACACGCTCTCTCACACACGCTCTCTCACATGCACTTTCACACTCTCTCACACGCTATCACACACGCTATCACACACTCTCACACACGCTATCACACACTCTCTCACACACGCTATCACACACGCTCTCACACGGGCTCTTACACACTCTCTCACACACGCTATCACACACTCTCTCACACACACTCTCTCAAACTCTCACACTCTCTCACACACGCTATCACACACTCCCTCACACATGCTCTCACACACTCTCACACACACTCTCACATTCTCTCACACACACTCTCACACGCTCTCTCACACGGTCTCTCACATGCGCTCTCACATGCGCTATCACACACTCTCTCACACACGCTCTCACACACGCTCTCACACTCTCTCACACACGCTCTCTCACACGCGCTCTCTCACACGCGCTCTCATACGCGCTTTCACACTCTCTCACACACGCTATCACACACTCTCTCACACACGCTCTCACACACTCTCTGACACACGCTATCACACACTCTCTCACACACGCTATCACACACGCTATCACACACTCTCACACATGCTCTCACACATGCTCTCACACATGCTCTCACACGGGCTCTCACACACTCTCTCACACACGCTATCACACACTCTCACACTCTCTCACACTCTCTCACACACGCTATCACACACGCTCTCACACGCGCTCTCACACTCTATTACACCCTCTCTCACACACGCTATCACACTCTCTCTCACACCCTCTCTCACACGCTCTCACACACTCTCTTACACAAGCTCTCTCACACGCTCTCACACACGCTCTAACACACGCTCTCACACCCTCTCTCACACACACTATCACACTCTCTCACACACACTCTCTCACACGCTCTCACACACTCTCACACACGCTCTCACACACTCTCTGACACACGCTATCACACACTCTCTCACACACTCTCTCACACACTCTCTCACACACGCTATCACACACTCTCACACACGCCATCACACACTGTCTAGCACTCTCTCACACACGCTTTCACACACTCTCTCACAATCACTCTCACACACTCTCTCACACGCGCTCTCACACGCGCTCTCACACGCGCTCTCACACGCTATCACACACTCTCACACACGCTATCACACACTCTCACACACGCTATCACACACTCTCACACGCTCTCTCACACACGCTCTTACACACGCTCTCACACACGGTCTCACACACACACTTTCTCTCACACACCATCACGCACTCTCACACGCTATCACACACGCTATCACACACTCTCTCACACACTCTCTCACACACTCTCGCTCTCACACGCTCTCTCACACGCTCTCTCACACGCTCTCACACACGCACTCTCACACGCTCTTACACTCTCTCACACACACTCTCACACACGCTCTCACACACGGTCTCTCACACGGTCTCTCACACACGCTGGGGTGGGGTGAGTTTTCTAGGCAGCAGAGCTTGTTATGACCCCCATATGCTGTGCCCTTGCAGGCGTGAACGCCATGCTGAGGAAAGTGGCCGGGGCGGCTGCTGCCAAGCCTCACGTGGAGATCCGCCAAGACGGAGAGCAGTTCTACATCAAGACCTCCACTTCAGTGCGTACCACGGAGATCAACTTCCACATCGGTAAAGAGTTTGACGAAGAGACTGTGGATGGCAGGAAGTGTAAGGTATACCATGAGAAGCTCACATTAAGCATCATGCACGTGTGTAATGGGTGAACATGAGAGCGTTTTCCAAAAGTATTGCAACACTTGGTTAAATGGTAACGCAAGGATCACATTAGATGCTCTCTCTACCTATTAATGAAATATTTTCACTAGACATTTGAGTCACTCTTGAACCAAGTGCATCAGATTGACTGAAATCTGACTGTTCGAATAAGAAAAAACACAAAACAGGAAGAAGGAAACAATTCATTACAGGTTTTAACTGAACACACTGGTAGGTAGAATGAGATTATACATCTACTGAATCTTATCCTAAATCATTAACATCCCTGTTGTTAACCATCACAGTTTTTAAAATAATTTTTATGATAAACATCTAATTTTTTATCATACACACTCCTCTCTCAAATAAAGGAACTTTTCCTTTTCACTAGAATGGTTTTTATAAAGGACACAAACTACACCAGGGCAACAGATGCATATTAAAGGTACCAAACATGCCCCATTGATGGTGACAAGAAAACTCACAGTTTGGTATCTTTGCTTCTGAGAGCATAGATTCAACACGTCATGTTGATCTGCTATGAAAGTTTCTGCATCTAATATTCATGCCGAGCTTCACCCTTACCCTTCACAGAAATATATAAATTTAACAGAATCTAAATAGTTCTCTTTTTAAATAGACTTCATGATGAATACCTCTCATATCTCTCATATTGATGAGAAAAAGATGTAGAATGACTAACATGAGTTTGGGATCTGGAACAATGCTGTCATGAGGTGACAGGTTTATTAGCTACAGCTCTGGATTCTTCACAGAGACAACGTCGGGTTATATAACCCACTCATATATTAAAATTCATAATAAAAAATGTAGGAATATAGTTTGAGCTTTAACAAGTTCAGACACTGCACTAATCTTAACTTAAGAGTTTATATTCTCCTCCAGAGAGCTTGTGCCTTCACAGTAAATTGGTGTGAAATTAGTTCAGTTGATGCAAAATGCCAGGAAAACCAGGAAAAGTCTGGACATCTTAATTTAAAATGTTTGCATGTAAAATATCCGTTTCAGACTCTGAATCCAACACAATAGTTTTCTGTGTTCAAATTTAAATCTTTTGCATGTTGCTGAGCGTATCAATAACCCTCAACAAAAAAGACAGAGCCGTAACCAGAGCAGACATGGAGCGTGGACAAAGTAACCTTAGATGTAACAATAATTCTCCAATCATGATGACCTGCATTTGAATAGTTTCTCAAATCAGTTTTAAGATGATGCCTCATGGTCAATTTTTCTATTAAAATTTAAATATAGTAATTATACATTAAAACATTAAATTGGTTAATTCTGAGGACAAATATTACACAATATTCCAATCAAGGTTTTTGAAATACATTAATTGAATGACATAATGCAATAAGGAGACAAATTAGATGTCATATTTGATGTCTGTAACCGTATGAATCATGTCTGTTAAAGTCAAGCCAAAACCATGGCATCAGCAAACTCAAACAAAGCATACGTAAACCCAAAGGCCTCGCTTTTCTGAGCCCCTTGAAGGACTGTATTACTCAGACATTTATGGATTCTCTTTGACATTTCAGAGTCTGCTTCTCTCAGAAGAAGAACAAATAATAAAAGAACAGGAAAGGAAGGTCTATGGTGACTGCAGGAGATGCTAGCAGAGAACTGGCAGCTGAACAGGAGCAATGTGTGAGCTCTGGCGGTGGATAAGATGATAGAATAAACATCAGGACATCAGGAGAGTTGTGTAATGGGTTTTGAAAACTGAATACAAGTACAGAATTAAATCTGCAAGCAACAATGAATGGGCCCTCGCACCCGGTGCACATCGGGGTTGCTCTGCCAGGGGAATGCCATTAAATTTTTAGCACTTTTTAGCACTTATATGTTAGGAGTGTTTCATGATGTAAAATGCATCATTTCCTGTTGCCAGCAGGTAGCGCTATGACTATAATTGATAATTGGCATGTAGATGACTTCAGGCCTGGACTGTTTTCAAGCTTCTGAAGTTTGGAGTGGATTGGACATTCTGTGTTTAAGTTATAACAACTTCCTTTTTCGTGGCGAAACATCAAAATTTGTGAGACCGCCACGCACATGCCGTGCAGCACAAACTCAAAAGCTTCACAATTTAGCATCATTTATAAATTTAGATGAGACTGAACAATTATGATGCCGATCGGATGAAATCTCTAGGAGGAGTTTGTTAAAGAAAAAGGCCTGTAAATGGCAAGAAACAGAGCAAATTTTTTTTTTCAAAATGGCTGACTTCCTGTTGAGTTTAGGACATGGGTTCAAGAGACGTTTTTGTATGTATTGGCACCTTACACATGTTTTCCAGATTTCGTACATGTAGGTGAAACGTAGCGGGAGGCGCACAATGGTGAAATGTTGTAGGTGGTGCTGTCAAGCCATTTTGCCACACTCAATTCTGGAACTCCATTAGATGTCAATTTTCACCGGTTCTGATGTGTCTTCAAAGTTTCGTGAGTTTTTCCTGAGTTTATGTATGTGTAGGCCCTCAAAATGCAATTCATTTTAGAAAATAATAATAATAATAATAATAATAATAATAATAATAATAATAATAAACAGAGCAGGTCCAATAGGGGGCCCTAAAAATACACTTCTTATAAACTCTCTTGTTGTGTAGGGAAAGAAACCAATCTCTCCTACACTGTCATGCTCGAGCCACCTTGACCATCAAGTGTTGCCATTTTTATGGCATTTGGGACGGCTGTGGCTCGGTCGGTAGAGCGGGTTGTCCACTAATCCACCAACCGTGGGGTTGGCGGTTCGAATCCCGGCCCGGGTGATCCCATGCCGAAGTGTCCTTGGGCAAGACACTGAACCCTAAGTTGCCCCCAATGGCAAGCTAGCACCTTGCATGGCAGCTCTGCTACCATTGGTGTGTGAATGTGGTCTCATTAGTAAGTCGCTTGTAAATGTAAAAATGATATTTCTGTAAAGCTGCTTTGAGACAATGTATCATTGTAAAAAGCGCTATACAAATTGATAAATTATTATTATTATACACTTAAGCCTGATGATCGACATGCTTTTCTGCTCATACTTCTATGTTGCAATACAATTGCTTCTATGCTTCAGTGCAGACCCAAACTTCAAAATAAAGCAGATCTTTGATCAGTGACATATAATGCTGGAAATCAGTGAAAGGGAAAGACATGTAATGAGTGAGACGACCTCTTTAAGGGGTTTGGTTTTCTCTTAGGAACCCGATAATGATACTCTGCTTCAGTGTCTTTAGACCAGCATACTGCTGGGAATAATACCGCTAGATACCTAAAGCCAGAATTTGAGTAATGAGCTACAGCTGCTTAAGAGTACACACACACACACACACACACACAATGGGATTTAGAGATAGAAGCATCACACCAGGAGCTGTCTGTTGCTAATGTTCTCTCACAAGGGCAGAGCTACCAGTCTGTGTTACCACGCTGAGCAGCTCTTATATTGATAATCATTAAAAACGTCCATTATAACCTTAAACAACAGTTTATTCAGTTCTCAATCAGGAGCTGTAGCTGCAGACCTTAGTGTTATTCCACTTAGCAGGGACCGAGGGCATAAGACTTTGAGAAATGAAGCTTTTTTTTTGCCCGGCTTGTTGCTATAGAGACAGACTTTAGAAGTGTTCACCTGAGGGTGAGAGGAGAGGAGAAATGACTTCCTAGAGTCAGTTTATCATGGATGTCAATGAGTGAAAGAGCAAAACAAGCAAAAGACTGAGAGCTAAGCATCATCACTTTGGAAATTAGGGTTTGTATGTGTGTGTGTGTGTGTGTGTGTGTGTGTGTGTGTGTGCATGGGATTATATAAAATGTGTCAATACATGAGCAGACAAATGAGAGAGACTGAAATTCACATACAGCTCAAGGAGATGTATTGATTCTTCTCAACATCTCAACATGATGCGTTACTATCCAAACATATTGCAGTTTACAAATCCCTAATTATAATATATTGCATATCACTTCTCACTGAATGGGGTCTAAATTTCAAGACACAGTGACTGAGCTCATTAGCTGAAGATACTCCCAATAGATTCGACTTGCATTAATATTAAGTGTTGAAGACACTTTAAGTCCTTTCCATGCTACTCACAGTTGATACTTGTGATTCAGAAGTTCCACTGCATTTGCTGTTGTCGTTTTATAAAGACACTCATGATGGCAAAAGCAAACAGCCCCTGGCAGGTCTTCTCCTGCATGCCATCTCCTCCAGCTAATCCAGAATTCAGCTGCAAGACCTGTTTTCAATCTCCCGAAATTCTCTCACACCACCCCCTTTGCTTCATTCTTCATTTCTGTCTCTCTCTGGCACGGTAAAGTTCTCTGATCTCTGCTACACCTTTGATATGGTGATTAATATTTCACTCTCACACTTCAGCAGTGTGAATCGCTGTCTACTGGCTGTCACTTCAATTGGCTCTAAAGCTAGAGTCACGCTTTATTCAAAGAGTTTAAGTGCCTGGAATGATGATTCATTGAAGTGAAAACCTCCAAGTAGTTTAACACACAGCAGCAGAGGGCAAGACTCATTAAGCTCATTAAACTGAGGACTTTGTGGTCTCCTACTTTCACATTCTTAAAAATTCACACAATTCTCACAAAAATGTGTGCAAAACTGATGCCGGTTATGTTTAGTACAATAACTTAATAACTTACGTCCTGAAAATGCTCATTTGTTTATGGAAATCTAATGCAGTATGATGCTTAGCTGGAAGTTTGTCATTATTCTCGGTTAGGCCTCAGAGTTAAAGGTTTGGCATTTAAAGTAGTCCAGATGTGTATTTATTGAATTTAGCTTTACTTATATTATTTCCAAGAGATGTGTGTGAGGACGTGATCATTAAAACCCTGAGATGAGACAGCTGGCTTTAGAGAACTGATAGACCACCAGTACAGTGGTACTTTCTGACACTAGGAGGTCAGTGATACCACAGAGAGAGATTACCATGGCCTTTGCGGTATAGGCAGTGGTTCCACATTTCCTGCAATAAGACTTCTTATCCCAAGCACATACACTGAAGGAATTGCACATCAATGTGCAAACCTAGTCTCTAATATTGGGAGGATAACAGTTTCTGAGTGCAAATTACTACTCAATGTTTACTGGCTGGAGAAGTGTGTACCCAGTCCACCTCCTAAGGTCTCTAGAACATAAACCTTCATGGTGAGCTTGTCAGAAACTCCAGGATCTCCACCTGGAGTGTTTTTCATCTCCTTATCAATGTGACCACGACCAAGTGTCTAAGAAGGTGGGTGGTAGAAAAGTAGTTGGAACAGAGTCTTTAAGATCAAGGTCATGGTTGATGGTTATATGTCCAGTCCTCAGCTTTAGTATTCTTCAAAACACTTCTATATAAGAGGAGGTAGATGCTGGACCTTGCAGATGTTGTGCTCAAGTGGTTTGTGAAAACAACAAAAGAAGGAAGACCCCAATCCATCTAATGTCCAATCCTCCAGGTCCTACTTTAGTACAAGGAGTCCCCAGTTGCCCATCATAGTTAAAAAAGTTCTGTTGTTGTGAGCTTCCAGGAGAAAAAAGGCAACTGAGTAGGCCTTGACTGACCCCCACCTCAGAGGTGAATGGCAGTGAAGTATTTGAATGAGAAAGAATGAAAGCCCTGTGGTGAACTTCCTCTTTAATGAGGTGCACTTCATCTGCAGCTGAAGACCAGGGGAGCCACACATTTGTGTGACCAGGATACAATTTTCCCGCAGAAATATGATAGTCATGAACTTTTAATTATGGCCATCCTACAATAACGGAGTGCTGACGAAGAGTCTATATCTTATACAGTCATCATTTTATAATGATCAATGGTCCTACTTGTACCAGCTAGCTGTGTTTTTTTTTAACCCCCTGCCCAAGCACAGAGGAAATCCATGCTCTTTATCAATCTTGGGTTCACAGGGAACTGCATGGAGGATTGAACCCATCCCCCAAGAAGCTGGCTGTTGTTCCAAGGGATGTTCCTTTTCCAGGGTCCATGTTTAGTGGTGAAGTTTTCAATAATGATCCAGCCTTGACCAGGTATAAACATTATTAATAAATATACAGTCCCAAAAATGTGCCACAAAACAAGCCTCATGTGATAATAACCAGGGTTAATATAATCGGGGGCATTGAGGACGTGCTGCCAGAGACATCCATCACAAGGGTCTATAAGGACACGAAGGACAACGTATGAATTTGAGCCTGGAGTTGAAAGGCTATCACTGCAATGCTCTGTAATGCTTTCTGTCTCCATAAATCCCAACCACAGACATGTCATCCATTACACACAGTCTTTATTGCATTATTGAGGGCTCGTCTATGCTCCAATCATTGTCTAAATTGACTGCCAGCGCTCCACTCATGTTTATTGCTGTCTGTGTGATGATTTCTCTGTATGTTCCAACTTGTTTGTAGAGTTTGGCCACTTGGGAGACAGAGAACAAGATTTACTGCAAGCAGACGCTGGTGGATGGTGATGGGCCCAAGACATACTGGTCCAGGGAGCTGCAGGAGGATGAACTCATACTGGTGAGAATGGAAAGATAGTTATATACAGTGCTGATAAGCAAAGTTGGTTTACAGTTGTGCACAGTACTCAAACTTCAGCAATGCACAGTCATAAATTCCCACCAAACATCTCATTCAAAAAGTGTGAGGGAGTTAGAGCTTGTAGCTTTTCATTCGCATGAAATTTGACAGAATCTCTCTTGCTCATTTGAATTCCTACAAATCCTTTAAATGCTTAGGGACGAGGTTGAAATACAGTAAGTGTAAAAGCTTACGATCTTTCAATGCCTTGAGTCATCTCTAAAGTGCAAATTAGTTTGCTAAAGAATTCTGTGGCAGCTTTTTCCTCAGTGCCTTAATCTGCAATGGCTGCCGTACAATTATTGAATTCCAAAGACTTTAAAGGATTTTCCCAGTGGTTATGGAGCAAGACTGAGCCTGAGAGAGAGAGAGAGAGAGAGAGAGAGAGTGAGAGAGAGAGAGAGAGAGAGAAACAAACAGTGCACTCTGCACCCACCCCAAAGCTAGGCAAAGAGCCAGAAAACACATTCAGGAGCTCTATACGATCACCTCCCAGCAGCATGAGAGAACTGCTTAGTAACCTTTATATGAACTTTCACCAAGCCCCCAGAAATAAACAGAACTCCCTATTCAGCCATTGATGCAACAGCCAAGGATAATTATGAGAAGAGACTCAGACAAGTAACAAAGTTGGTTGCTTTAATAAATTACTTAGAAGCCTGTTTAACATCCAGGATGCTTATGGTACCAAAGTAAATGAAGAGCTACAAAGCCCAAAGAATACTTCTTATGACTTAAGGACATTTGAACAATACAGAAAGGTTCAAATTAAATACCTAAATGGATGGAAGTTAAACTGCCAGTGCAATGACATGATGTGTCGCTGATTAACATGAACTTCACCCTCAATTTATTTTATAAGTATGGATTAAGAAAGAGCAGAGGTTTGGGGTATCTTATCTAAATGAAACAAAATGAATAGCTCATGACTCCTATGTATTAGTATGAATAGTACATGGTTGAGGTTTGAGGGCTCAGGGCTAGCTTTCAAAATTTGTCCTAAGACCTCATTCAAATTAAACAGTATAAAAGTGAATTGAATTTATATGACATATAAGACAGGGTTATTTTTTCATTAAAGGTTTAATCTTTTTAATGCAAAAAGGCTAATAGGCAGTCCTATGGATGATTAATACGTTTAACTTATTTACGCACAAAAATGTTATACTGTAGTCTGGACCGGCAGTGGGGAAAACAAAAGGGAGTCATGATCTTTTGAGATTTGTAAATTAGAAGTTAAAATGAAAATGAAAATGAAAATAGTAAGAATGCCTTTTCATGGAAATGTTTCTGAGTAGGAGTACTTGTTATTTAAAAAAAAAAAAAAAAAGATTAATTCATTCTTTAATTCAGCTTCAGTAAAAGCACTTTATCCTGGTCATGAGTGTGGTGGATCTGGAGCCTGTATTGGGAACACTGGGTGGGAGGCGGTAGAATTCACCCTCATTCAATCAAATGGGTAATTTAGTATAGCCAGCCAGTCCACCTACTGGCATGTTTTTGGATTGTAAGAGGAAACCAGACAGCTTGGAGGCAGAACAGAAACTAACCCGTGCTCAGGATTGAGTTGGGGTCCCTGTAGTCGAGAGTGAGTAATGTTACCCCCACTGCATTAACATGTTGCCCTTTATATTTAGATATACTCAAGTAAATTCAAATAATCTCAAATAGCAGTGAAGTAAAATTACTGACGTACTTTACACCTCGGAAAGAAAATATGGATCTAGTGATAAAATAGCACGTGAATATGGTGAATATAGTTTGTAAGCAGACTCCGAGCCCTCTCTACACCCAAAGTTAAAGAGTTTCTCCATTCAATCTCTGGTCTCCCTCCTTTTAAAACAAACATGTATTGAATTTATTCTTGACATGTACACAGAGTTACGTTCTTGAACAATATAAATGCAAAAATACTTGTCCCACCAAGACCATTTACTGTAAATATTAAGCATCTGTCTTGAAGCCATATGGAATTATGGTACAAAAGCCTCACTTGGATTCCATCTTTCAAAACACAGAATGGATAAATGAAGGTTGTGGCTGTGGGATGACCGTGGCTCTTGCAGCTTTTGTCTGTCTCCAGTTCAGACTGAGACCTGGAATGTGCCAAAGCATCCAACTCAAATAGCCGCCCGAACCGGATGATCGTTTGGCCGTTCTCATTAATTCTAGAGATGCTCGTAGGCATCTAAACAAACCACAAAGCTTAGAAATGATGCACAAAGGATGAATAATGGAGAGAAGGAAGAGAAAAAATTCGAAATAAAATCAATCAAGGCAGGTGATTGTGCTTGTCTTTGGGAATTCACACGATCGATCGATCGATAGATAGATACTTACTTTATTGATCCCCGAGGGGAAATTCAAGAAAACATGCTTAGGGCACATTTCCATAAAACATGCATGCTTCATTAAATTTAGCTGAAGTGCAAATAAGCGAACCGTTTCTGAGCTTTTTAAAACTAGACTTTTAATTGTGTAAAGTTCTAGTCCTCAACACTATGACAATTTTCTACCTCTGCTTCATGTGACTAAGCAGCTGCCGAAAAGTCACTGATGTCCGAGCTGGCACTTGGCCAAAAACAGATCATGTTTGGATAGTTATAGGATGTAATGACTCGATGGAATTCATTTAATCAATTGACACAGTTTTTTTCTCACAGACGTTCGGAGCAGACGATGTGGTGTGCACAAGGGTCTATGTGCGGGAATGATGCTGTAGACATCATCGGCCAGTCACAAAGCACCATGACAAGCTCCGACACCCCCAAAGAGTCCAAATCCTCCCCCAATGTCAAGCAATGGTCCTTCAGTGTACTGTGATGTGGGATTTAAGCAACATGTTCACTCATCTCAAGCTTCTCTGAATTGGCCAGTTGTGCATGTCCACTTGTGTCCTAATCATGTCCTTTCATTAGTTTTTAGATGTGCATTTTAGTGGTACTGCATATGCAAAAATAACAGGAATAAAACTGAAATCCAGAATCTGACATGTGCATTGAATTCCCCCAAAAGAGAAAAAAAGTATTTTATATACACACATACACACTGTATATAAATTCCTAATTCTACCCTAACAATGGAATTACAATTGCTTCCTCGATTATATATATAT
>JAFFST010054529.1:27010-37482 GCA_022414735.1 Noturus placidus | reverse complement strand
CTCCTCCTCGATCTGCCGCTCAGCTTGGCTATACAGGCGCAGTAGGCGTGTGCACAGCGTCTGGTGCAGCCGCAGGAAGATGTACCAGTTGTTGTTGACGAAGAAGAGGCTGTAGGCGTCATCGCAGGAGCGCAGCTTCTGAGCCGGCGTGTTGGCAAAGAGCAGCTTGGACTTGCTGGGACTCCCGGCAACACCGTTGTGCTTCTTGGAGCCTCCTTCATCGAGCTCGGCGTCCTCCTCGTCTTCCTCTTCCTCCTCTGCGTCGGACAGAGCACCTCGCTGAGAGAACAGCATGTCGGGGATGAAGTGGTGGATGATCTGCTTGATCTTGTACTTGTCCTCTTTCTGGATGCTGGTTTGTCTCTTGACATGGTGGATAATCAGGGCAGCTGCGTCCTCCAAGATCTGCCGGTCCTCGTAGGTGAAGGTGAGGTGAGGGCCGCTCCCCGGCGTCCCAGCCTCCTCTGAAACTTGTTCCTGGCGCTTCACAAACGACAAACAGATCGAGGTATTTCATAGTTCTTTAAATGTTCAAATAATTTGAACATCTATTCTTAAATTTGGACTCCGGAACTTTTAAAGCTCTATTTTGCTCAATTTTTTATTTTTTGTTGGGAGTTTTTGATTTTGTGTTTTGATGGACAAAGATTTTACTACTGTAATTAAACTGCAGATAAGGATTATGTGTATACACACACACACACACACAATTGGTAAACACACCCAGTTTTTTTACCTCGTCATAGATGCCCTCGATCTCGTTGAGGAGGGTCTTGGAGCGGAGCACCTTGGTGTCGTTCTGCTTGAAGTTGATGCCTTGTTGGTCTAAGGACTTGAGATAATATTTCTCATTCTGCTGGCGCCAGATCTTATTGAAGCCCCGCTGCGCTTCTCTCCACTCATCCTCCTTCAGCTTTAACCTTGAATGCAGACAGAGAATGACTCGTTACAGCTCGTATTACAACGTACATGTTAACTGAAGAATCACAGTGTCTCACCATTGCAAGAGGGACAGTATTGCCATTTTATAATGTGAGCACTTTTTAAGCAACGCTACATAATAAAATGGCTATTTTCAAGGTTTTCCAGTATTTGAAAAAGCCAAACTGAAGCACCTTGTATGAACCCCGTTATTATGCATAGTACCACGGTGCTGCAGAATTCTCGAACCTGATTGGTCAGAAGATGTGTCTAATTAACAGTCTACAACAGCAGCTCTCACAGTAATGCCAGGTGTTTATATCACATATCACCACGTATTATAATAACGAGTACTTTAATAAATAAATATTTAAAAAAAACACATTATAGTTGGAGCTACTGTCCGAGCTGCAAAATACACACACCTTCTGCCCAATCGGATTCTATAATTCAGTCACACTGGTATAAGGTATGAAGAAAATGTCACTGAGTAGATATAAATACCACAGAAGTGAAAGAGAAGGCGTGAGCCAGTGGGAAGCGCGTCAGCTCTTTCTGATTACGCACCTCTTAAGTACGATGGGGACGGAGACAGCAGGGTTCTTCTTCAGTCCATCAATGATGTCTAGAGCTTTGTCTCCGTATATCCTGTGTATGGCCTTGCGGTGGATGACCTCAGAAGTGCCGCCAAGCGTGTTGTCCAGTCGGCACTTGGCCTGTTCTTCGGCGGACATGCGCGAGAGCTTCTTCTGCACGGACTCCAGCACCCGGATAGTGGCTAGGTTGGTCTCCAAAACCACGTCCAACTGCGGGTGAATGATACGAAAGGAGGAAATCAGTCACAACATAATGCACATGTGACAAAGATTTTTTTTAAACGTCTGTCTTTCTAGTTTACCAAAGCAGAGTAGAAAGGTCAGTCTTTTTTTGTTGCTGGATTTTATTTGGTCTTTAACCTTTTCATGCATACACGGTGTCAACACTTACACATAGTCAACGTAAGGAAAAACTGTACGTCTTTCAGGAATGAGTGAAATACTTTTGGGCACGAGACGATACGTTAAAGCTGCGATACGAGACATGTACTCGTGCAGCTTCACGAGATGATACAGAGACAAAGAAGCGCGATTCAAGGTAGTTAGGTTCCACCCACAAACGCAGCACTCTGTATGTGACTCGCTTGAGTGAGAGCTCGTCTCATACAGTGGTGTGAAAAAGTGTTTGCCCCCTTCCTCATTTCCTGTTCCTTTGCATGTTTGTCACACTTAAGTGTTTCGGAACATCAAACCAATTTAATTAAATTGGTTTGATGTTCCGAAACACTTAAGTGTGACAAACATGCAAAGGAACAGGAAATGAGGAAGGGGGCAAACACTTTTTCACACCACTGTATATTCATGTATATTCATGCATATGAAATAGTATTTCGCTTCATGATATTCACAGACAATGATATTCTATCTCATGCCTAAAATCTTTCCTCGATCAGTCCTAAACTGTGTTTATGTCAAGAATTGCTACAGTTTCTTCAAAAATTATATCAGAGTCATCAACTACTTAAATATTTTAGACCTGAATATTAACCATTTGTGTTAATAAACACATTAGAAGGTTTTATTTTCATTTAAGGTATGTTTGTTCTTTCCTGTATTAATGTACACTACTGGTCAAAAGTTTAGATACACTCATACTTTATTTTTTATTATTTTTCCACCACATTTTAGAATAAAAAATAAAGTCATTAAAACTCTGGAGTAACACAAGTGGAGCGATGGGAATTATATTGTGGTAAAAAAAAAAAGATAAAATAATTTAGTATTTTAAAATCTTCAAATCAAAGCCCTTCATGTGTAGAATATTCTAGAAATGCATTCGTGGCAGTTTCTCGAGCGATTTCTTGAGGATTTCCCTGAGATGATTTTTAAACAGTATTAAAGGAGTTCACACTGATGCTGGACTCTTATCGGCTGCTTTTCGGAATATTTCCCTTCGATTCGTCCGTTTAAAATAAATATTTTTGTGTAAATAAAATGTTAGTGTTCTAATGAAAGAAATGAATACGTCGGCACGATTATATTTTTGTCTACAACACCGATTTCACACATTTAATCACACACCTTCAGATCAAAAGCTTTTTAAAATCACGAGAAACTATTTCAGTCGAGTGTCCACAAACGTTTGACCAACGGTGTAAGCAGCATTGAGAAAAAGTCAAAAATAATTTCACATGCAAAGTTAAGCATTAATACTAATAATAAATAACAACAACAAGAAGAAGAAGCAAGAAAGAAGGAATCGGTATATATTTTCAATAATTTATGCATGAAAGGGTTAAAATAACAGGTTCCTCTATATTACTACTTGTATTTAAACTTGGAAATATCTATTTACTGCATACAGTGCACTAGGTTGAAGACAGTAAGCTGAAGATGCACCCCTGAATCAGGTGCAAGGAGAACATCAACACTACTATCCCGGATTTTCTAAAACCGTCATTCTTAACTTTTTGTGCATCCGCTGGCATCAAAGAATGACATGCTTTTTTAAAATTAAGTGCTAAGGCCTCACCTCAAAACGTTCGTCCTCGCACCTGTAGATGTGCTCCTCATACTGCGTCTTCTTCGAGCTGACGAAGGTTGAGTCCTCTGACCAGGAAGGAAATGAGACCCACATGTCGTTCAGCACCTGGAGAGGGAAGAAAAACCCTCATCAGTCCACGAGTGGTACACCGAAGTGCCCCATGAACTGATACGACTGTACTGAAAAATAGTTCGCCGACCCATAGCTGGTTTCAGTCCAGTTAATTAACTGCGCATCGTTAAGACGACTCATCACCTCTTTACATAGCGGGGATCTCCCTGTGCATTTGGGTTGCTGGTAGCTCTTAGGTAGTGCTCTATAACTAAACCCCAGCCTCTTGCACGAGGAGTAGTCTATCTCCATGGCAATGCCCTCTGTTGCCCGCTCTTTGGGGTAGCTCTCCAAGTGGGACATCTCCTTGTAGCCCAGGAAGTTCTTGAACCAGTTGAACAACTCTGGGAACTTCCTGTAGAGGTTACACAGTATTTGATTTCTAGTAACAAACAGGTTACTGCAAACAGCTGAAAACTGAGTAATACTGGGCAAACTACATGGAGTGGGAATGATGAGGCTGTACTCACCCCAGGAACGGCAGCACCAGTTGCACAAGCTCAGCCCGTGAGATTACTTCTTGGTTAAAGATAACCAGGCACCGCAGAAAGTTATCGTAAGCCTCAGCACACCGTAACGCTTTCCGCACCTTTGAAAAAACACAGAGAGAAGTAAATGTGATAACCAGAAAGACAAAAAAACAAACTAACCCGTGCCTTTGCGGCGAGAATTCTCACACAAACCTTTTCAAAGAACAGAGACTCTGTGCTGACTCCGTGCTTGCTGGCTTCTGCTACAGAAGACTCCTTCTGATTCAGTAACTTCGGCTTTTTCTGAAAGTTACACACACACACAGCATATTAAACAAACGCAAACACCCAGCTAATAACAAATGATCAACAAATCAAAAACTCTGTTCGCCGCTGCAGCGGTTGCAGTTTATTAAATGCTCGTCAGTTTAAGCAAATGTTATGTTTATATTAAATTGGAGATAGTGATGTATAGAATATGGTTTTGTTTATTTAGATTACATTTAAAGCCAACGAGGGGGGAAAAAACTAATAAAACCGACGATAGCCCTCCTATTGACGAGTAGTGAGACACTGAAACGTTGAGCGCACACGCAAATGCTCCCTTTTAAAACGGCGAAAACTTTGCCTTCATCCCGCCAAATAACACGAATTCACCTTTTCTTATTCAGTTGTGAAAAGAATGAAAACTGAGATAGGGTTCTTTACTAGAACTATTAGAGCATTTAGGGATGTAATAATTCCTCGCTGTACTCACCGCCTTTGATGCAGACTAGAGCAGAAGTTTTTTTCACTATTATTTGCAGCTTCCGCTTGGTGTCTAAAGTGGGAATCACAGTGTGAGCTCATGAACGTAAAAGAGTGCAGTCAGCGCACTTTTTTCTCAATGACCCCTCACTAATCTCAACTATTTCCCAATAAAGAATCACTGACCACCGCCGTTTCAAAACGAACAATCACTGACCACCGCCGTTTCCCAACGACCAATCACTGACCACCGCCGTTTCCCAACGACCAATCACTGACCACCGCCGTTTAACAATGACCAATCACTGACCACCGCCGTTTCCCAACGACCACTCACTGACCACCACCGGGGGCAGAAAGCAGTGACCGGCTCCATGCGTCACAGAGAGACTTCACCCTTCTTGAAAACTATCTAGTGGCAAATTGTCAAATAACCAAACTGCAGTAAATCAAATTTGACAGAGTTTTTAAGCGTTACCTTTACTGGTGGTGTGGTTGCAGCGGAACCAGAGTGTCTACGAATCTGACAGCCATTCTGGTTTGGCCGCTTGTTATTTATCTGTGGTTTCTTTACAGTACTTCCATGATCATTCTGCACAGATTCGGCTTTCTCCGCCGTAGTCTTGCACAGCAGCTAGAGAATCACAGAGAAGGAAAGAGAAAGCTGGTGAGTAAAGACGGCTCAAACAACTGTACCAAAGTGACACATCGGCTTTAAAAATGGCAATCCTAAATCTCAAGTTCAGGTGGTGTTTTTCGTTTCTGTGGATTTACTAGCTATCCCTCACCACAGAGCTGCTGGCATCAGGTAAAAACTGTCCAAACTCTGAGAGCAGGTCCTCCTGGTTCTTGAAGAGCCGTGCCACCTGAGCGTAAACCTCCTGCTCAGTCAGGGCTGGTGTGTAGTTTCCCCCTGCTTCTTTAGCGTTACGTTGCTCCTTCTGTAGAGACGAAGAGACTCTGAGAGTAAACAGGTGAGATCTGGTATAAAAGAAAGAGTTAAAGGCTGTGTAATAACACTCCCTACCTGGTATGTGTGCAGGATCTCCAGAAAGGCTTTGTAGATGTCCGGCTGGCCCTGGAAGCGGTTCTTGATCTTGTTGACGTAGTTAATGGCGTGGTTGAACTCCACAGGTTGGTTGTTCTGCAGTGGGGGGGCGTTGGGGGTGCTGCTAATGGGGGTGTGAGGGTGGAGAGGTGGGGAACGGGGCGAGGCGTATGGTGGGATGGACGGATTGGGCTGACTGCTGGGCGTGAGTGCTGGAGATTGCAACGGCTGAAGAGGACGAGAGGAGAGGTGTATAAAAATATTCATTTGTTGGGATTGAGTAAGAAATAAAACACAACGTGGCGTACTGTGATGTGATGCAGTCAGATGCAAGACCTTTTGCCGATTGTTTTCCGATAACTGCATGTCCTCAAGTGTCTTATTTCTCTTAAACCATAGCAATATGTCAACCTTCAGCATTTTCCTTTTATAATCCTAAAGGCATTTCTGTGGTGGAAAATGTAAAGCTACCGTTTTACCTCTCGCTTTTAGAAAGACTCCTTCCAGAAATTCTAATTAAACCTCTCCTCAAAAAAAAAAAGTTCCGTGACAACAAGCAAGGGTTTCTATTTTTCAGTTTATAACGTGAAGTAAAAAGTACCGTATTTTCCGCACTATAAGGCACACCGGATTATAAGGCGCAGTCTCAATTACGGGGTCCATTTCTGCACTTGACCAATACATAAGGCGCACCATGTTATAAGGCACATACGGTCGTTACGCCAACCAAAGTGGCACAACATTTTTACAGATTTTGGAACTCAGTCCACACATAAGGCGCACCGGATTATTAGGCGCAGGGCAGATTTTTGAGAACATTTAAGGCTTTTAGGTGCGCCTTATAGTGCGGAAAATACGGTAACCAATGTATCTGGACCTTAGTCATACCGAATACAATCCCTGGCTCTGGAACAGTTCTAGAGAAAGGAAATATTTATAGATCGTTCCGAATCAAAACACAAGTATGACATGACATACCTCAAACTATTCAAAGCTACAAGTAGGACTTTTTTTATTTTATTTTTCTCCAACTTGGGATTCATTTTGTGTGATTTGAATGTTTATATTTGTTACCACCCGGGCTGAGTTGGCAAGATCAGGATTGCGTTGTTTTGTTTCCCACCCACCAACCTATATAACTGTCATGACTCCAGGACTAATCCAAAACCGGGAAACCCAAACACATACCATACCAACCAACCAACATAAATAAATGGCGCCGAATTCCTACTAGCCACGATTATTTACCTATTATTAATGAGAACAAAAAATATGGATGCATGTTAGAAAACAAGTGGAACTCAGGAACGCCTCCAGCGCCAACAGGACTTCTGTTTTAAACTCGTACACATGAAATACTCTTAAAATACACTTCAAACATATAAAGGAAATACTATTTCAGGCTTTTGATGTTACAACGATATGTTCACAGAAACCCTACAAACATTTCACCACTCTTTCCTGAGATGCTGTGCTAAGAGAATATCAAACGGATGCACAGACGGCCCTGAAAAACATAACAACTAAATCTTTGCTCTGTAATAAAATTGTAGCGTGTGTGTGTTTTATCTCATTTCCATGTCGTATGGTGTACGCCTGTGCATTACAGCAGAGCAGCATGATCTCACACACAGCCAGGCCCAATGATACGGGGTTTTTTGCACTCTTTTACACATTTTTCTTCTATCTGTAGGTTTGTGTTACGATTAGACTTTTTGAGCCATTTCAGAGTAGTGTTTTGTCTGAAAAGTTGAAATGGTACTAATACTCATTTTGCGCAGTAGTGATTCCATCCACATGGCTTCCTGCCGCTCATGTTTTGACACCCACACACACACGGCAGAGCGGCCCAGACTCCTTTCGTTTACAGTGCACAGGAACAGCACTTTTATCTAAAATGGAAATTGCAGCAGGTTTAAACTAAAAACAAAGCAAACAGCAGGAGTTTCTTCTGGAAATACTTTGGCTTCCAGGCAAATGAGGACAAGAAGCCAAAGGACATATAGCATGACTATATTCTCGCACTATGAGCCATATGTGGTGCTAATCACGGCTAAGCTAATGCCATGTAACTGTAAAGCATTCACTGGCCGGGGATATTTTAGTTTTCGACAGCTGAGTACTCCAGTTGTTTATTAAAAGTGAAGCATTGGGTTATTATGGTTGCTGGAACAAAGACATGTGCTGCCATTTTTTTCCTCTGCACGTCCTGCACTTTACAGATCTTACTTGTGCTACACTCAGAATTCAAACTGCATATGCAAAAATACAGCATAATACCACAATAAACTTGAACTGAATGTTAATTGGAAATTGTATCGTGACATTTTCTTCCTGCTGTTCCACATCTAAGTGCACGAGACAGACAAGCAGATGCGAGACTCTACCTTGTTTTTCTGTGAAGGCTGTGTGGAGGGAGTGGTGCCTGTACTGGGGGCTTGTGCACTCAGATGGCTCTGGTGCGGTGCTGGAGTTGTCAGGGAGATGTTCTGCACCGAGATACCGTGTGGTGTGATGTGGTGGATCTGCCCCGGTGTGGTGACGTTCACCAGGTCGTTGGTCTGCACCTCGATTTTGTATCCAGGCGGCAGAAAGGTGTTGAAGCCCATGATGAGATCGGGGTGACCCTTAAAGAGCTGGGACACTCGACTGATCACACCCGGAGTGTCAATACTACAAAAAAAACTTACTTCATAAATATTTCAATAATAATAATAATAATAATAATTCTTCCTCCAAAAATTTATGTTCACCTCTGAGACTTAAACTCTTTCATGATATCCAGAAAGTCATTGTAAACCTGTGGCTGACTTCCAAACTGCAGCTTCACTTGGTCCAGGTAGGACAGGGCATCCTCCACCTGCAAATCAACAAAAGAGGAGGTTTTTTTACTTGTTTGTTTTCCTTGTACGAACGTCACACATCTGTACCTTTTTCGCTCGGATATGCAGATGACTTGTAAACATTATAAAAATAAAACAATAAAAAAAAAAAACAACATTCAACATTTTGAAGAATAAAGTACAATAAGTGCTATAAACTTCATTTAAAATCCTTATTTATCATCTACAACATTATCATTCAATAATAAACATAACAGTGCTGTTGTTTACAACTCATAAAATGATGCAAGCCAAGATTTTCAGTTCACGTCAAACATCAGAACGAGGGTAGAAACGTGATCTCTGTGACTTTCACCATGGCACAGTCATGCTGGTATGACTAATCTCTGAAATTCCTGATGACCTGAGATTTTCTCTAGTGTTTATACAGAACACACAAATCTCCAGACTAACACCGTCCTGTCATCCCAGGGACAGTAAAAAATAAGGTACAGGACGATACATTCTTGCTCTGTGCTCAGGGACACGGTCATGCTGGAACAGGTTTGGGCCTCTCAGTTCCAGTGAAAGAAAATTGCAACGCTACAACATGCAAGTTTGTGGAGCAGTTTGGAGAAGGCCCACATATGGCTGTGATGGTCAGGCGTCCACATACTTTTGGCCATATAGTATATATTCATGGTCAGAGTCTCCACTTGTAGTCTTACCTTGAGTCTCTGGAACTGCTGCTGGCCGGGTGCAGCGGCAGTGGGGTTGGGTGGGTGACTGTGACTCTGAACCAGCGCAGGGCCGTGTGGTTGTACAGCAGAGCTGTGGTGATGGGAGCTGCTGTGGGCAGCAGGGTTTGGAGCATGGCCATGACCTCCAGAGCTCTGAGCCACAGCAGGAACCTACAGAGAACCATCACAAAACACACCAGTAGTAAGCCAAGGCTTACTGGGACTCTTGGGACTCAGAGTTGTCATGCTTTTACCATTTTAATACAGTAAATGCAAACAGAATTATTGCAGTTTCAAGTTCGGTTTTTTTTCACTGCCACCCGATAGACTAACACACTGCTGGATTTCTGTCTGAATGGCTCTCGTCATTGGGCTGTGCTGCATAGGCTTGAGACGACCGACAATAACATCGGGAATACACAGATTCTATCATCATGTCCGTCAAGTAGGACAATTTCTAATTCTGTCGAAAAACACCACGTCTGCGGCTTTAAGACTGACAAAAACAATCAGTGTTGTATTTCGGAATATGCGTTTTCTTTTCCACCATTTTGTAGAACAGTAATAACCTGCTCTCTGACTTCGGAGTGGAGCAACAAAACATCTTTCTCTGAAGAATCTCGTCTTCCCTGATCCGTGCTGCCAGAGAGGTAAAGCTGTCAGTGTGTTCGTTTTCAAAACATGAACAGGGGTTTAAATTAAGAAAATTAAACAGTGTTGTTAATCAGGGCAACTTCACTACACAGTAAGAAATTGGGAGTGTTGTGTGTAATTGAGTGATTGGGAATGTTGAGCGTAATTGAGTGATTGGGAGTGTTAGTAACAAGTCATAACTGAGTTAATGTTGTATGTGTTGCGTGTAACTGAGTGTCTCGTATAGCTGTGCAAGTGTTGCGTGTACCTGGTAGCTCTGGGGCACAGGGTACTGGAGGCCAGAGGTGGCCTGCACGTTGTCAGTCACAGCCTCGTACACCGCCGGCGCTGGAGCCAGAACCCTGTGCTGGAAGCCTTCGGTGCCTCCTGGAAGTCTGCG
>JAFFST010054528.1:60065-67706 GCA_022414735.1 Noturus placidus | reverse complement strand
GAGAGAGATGAGAGAGAGTGTGTGAGAGAGAAAAGAGTGCGAGTGAGAGAGAGGAGAGTGTGTGTGTGAGAGAGAGAGAAGAGTGCGAGTGAGGGAGAGGAGATTGTGTGTGTGTGAGAGAGAGAGAAGAGAGAGTGTGAGAGGAGAGAGTGTGTGTGAGAGAGAGAAGAGTGTGTGTGTGAGAGAGGAGAGAGTGTGTGTGAGAGAGAGAAGAGTGTGTGTGTGAGAGAGAGAAGAGAGTGTGTGTGTGAGAGAGAGAAGAGAGTGTGTGTGTGTGAGAGAGAGAAGAGAGTGTGTGTGAGAGAGAGAAGAGTGTGTGTGTGAGAGAGAGAGAGGAGAGACTGTGTGTGAGAGAGGAGAGAGTGTGTGTGTGTGTGTGTGAGAGAGAGAGAAGAGAGTGTGTGTGTGTGAGAGAGAGAAGAGAGAGTGTGTGTGAGAGAGAGAGAAGAGAGAGTGTGTGTGAGAGAGAGAGAGAGAGAAGAGAGTGTGTGTGTGAGAGAGAAGAGAGTGTGTGTGTGAGACAGAAGAGAGAGTGTGTGTGAGACAGAGAAGAGAGAGTGTGTGTGAGTGCGTGTGTGTGTGTATGTGAGAGAGAAGAGAGAGTGTGTGTGTGTGTGAGAAGAGTGTGTGTGTGAGAGAGAGAAGAGTGTGTGTGTGAGAGAGAGAAGAGTGTGTGTGTGAGAGAGAGAAGAGTGTGTGTGAGAGAGAGAGAGAGAGAGAGAGAGAGGAGAGAGTGTGTGTGTGTGAGAGAGAAGAGAGTGTGTGTGTGTGAGAGAGAGAAGAGAGTGTGTGTGAGTGTGTGTGTGTGTGAGAGAGAGAAGAGAGTGTGTGTGTGAGAGAGAAGAGAGAGTGTGTGTGAGAGAGAAGAGAGAGTGTGTGTGAGAGAGAGAGAGAGAGAAGAGAGTGTGTGTGTGTGAGAGAGAGAAGAGAGTGTTTGTGTGTGTGAGAGAGAGAAGAGAGTGTTTGTGTGTGAGAGAGAAGAGAGAGTGTGTGTGAGAGAGAGAAGAGAGAGTGTGTGTGTGAGAGAAGAGAGAGTGTGTGTGAGAGAAGAGAGAGTGTGTGTGAAAGAAGAGAGTGTGTGTGAGAGAAGAGAGAGAGAGAGAGAGAAGAGAGAGTGTGTGTGAGAGAGAGAAGAGAGAGTGTGTGTGAGAGAGAAGAGAGAGTGTGTGTGAGAGAGAGAGAGAGAGAAGAGTGTGTGTGTGAGAGAGAGAAGAGTGTGTGTGTGTGAGAGAGAGAAGAGAGTGTGTGTGTGAGAGAGAGAGAAGAGAGAGTGTGTGTGAGAGAGAGAGAGAGAGAAGAGAGTGTGTGTGTGAGAGAGAAGAGAGTGTGTGTGTGAGACAGAAGAGAGAGTGTGTGTGAGACAGAGAAGAGAGAGTGTGTGTGAGTGCGTGTGTGTGTGTATGTGAGAGAGAAGAGAGAGTGTGTGTGTGTGAGAGAAGAGTGTGTGTGTGAGAGAGAGAAGAGTGTGTGTGTGAGAGAGAGAAGAGTGTGTGTGTGAGAGAAGAGTGTGTGTGTGTGTGAGAGAGAGAAGAGAGTGTGTGTGTGTGTGAGAGAGAGAAGAGAGTGTTTGTGTGTGTGAGAGAGAGAAGAGAGTGTTTGTGTGTGAGAAGAGAGAGTGTGTGTGAGAGAGAAGAGAGAGTGTGTGTGAGAGAAGAGAGTGTGTGTGAGAGAAGAGAGAGAGAGAGAGAGGAGAGAGTGTGTGTGTGTGAGAGAGAGAAGAGAGTGTGTGTGTGAGAGAGAGGAGAGAGTGTGTGTGTGAGAGAGGAGAGAGTGTGTGTGAGAGAGAGAAGAGTGTGTGTGTGAGAGAGAGAGTTTGTGTGTGTGAGAGAGAGAAGAGAGTGTGTGTGTGAGAGAGAGAAGAGAGTGTGTGTGTGTGAGAGAGAGAAGAGAGTGTGTGTGAGAGAGAGAAGAGAGAGTGTGTGTGAGAGAGAGAAGAGTGTGTGTGTGAGAGAGAGAAGAGTGGGTGTGTGAGAGAGAGAGAAGAGAGTGTGTGTGTGAGAGAGAGAGAGAAGAGAGTGTGTGTGTGAGAGAGAGAGAGAAGAGAGTGTGTGTGTGTGAGAGAGAAGAGAGTGTGTGTGTGAGACAGAGAAGAGAGAGTGTGTGTGTATGTGAGAGAGAAGAGCGTGTGTGTGTGTATGTGAGAGAGAAGAGAGAGTGTGTGTGTGTGTGAGAAGAGTGTGTGTGTGAGAGAGAGAAGAGAGTGTGTGTGTGAGAGAGAGAAGAGAGTGTTGTGTGTGTGAGAGAGAGAAGAGTGTGTGTGTGAGAGAGAGAAGAGTGTGTGTGTGAGAGAGAGAGAGGAGAGACTGTGTGTGAGAGAGGAGAGAGTGTGTGTGTGTGTGTGTGAGAGAGAGAGAAGAGAGTGTGTGTGTGAGAGAGAGAGAGAAGAGAGAGTGTGTGTGAGAGAAGAGAGAGTGTGTGTGAGAGAAGAGAGAGTGTGTGTGAGAGAGAGAGAGTGTGTGTGAGAGAGAGAGAGAGAGAGAGGAGAGAGTGTGTGTGTGTGAGAGAGAAGAGAGTGTGTGTGAGAGAGAGAAGAGAGTGTGTGTGTGAGAGAGAGAAGAGAGAGTGTGTGAGAGAGAGAAGAGAGTGTGTGTGTGAGAGAGAGAAGAGAGAGAGTGTGTGAGAGAGAGAAGAGAGAGAGTGTGTGAGAGAGAGATGAGAGAGAGTGTGTGAGAGAGAAAAGAGTGCGAGTGAGAGAGAGGAGAGTGTGTGTGTGTGTGAGAGAGAGAGAGAGAAGAGTGCGAGTGAGGGAGAGGAGATTGTGTGTGTGTGAGAGAGAGAGAAGAGAGAGTGTGAGAGAGAGAAGAGTGTGTGTGAGAGAGAGAAGAGCGAGTGAGAGAAGAGCGAGTGAGAGAGAAGAGTGAGTGTGTGAGAGAGAAGAGCGAGTGTGTGAGTGAGAGAGAGAGAGATGAGCGAGTGTGTGAGTGAGAGAGAGAGAGAAGAATGAGTGTGTGAGAGAGAGAAGAGTGAGTGTGTGAGAGAGAGAAGAGTGAGTGTGTGAGAGAGAGAAGAGTGTGTGAGAATAAGGAGGGAGAGAGAGAGAGAAGAGAGTGTGTGTGAGAGAAGAGAGAGAGAGAGAGAGTGTGTGTGTGTGTGAGAGAGAGAGAGAGAAGAGTGCGAGAGAGAAGAGGGAGAGAGGATGGTGAGGATATGTCTGTTAGCTGCATGATGTATGCATCTGTAAAACACACAGAATGTGTCGCTCATTAATAATTTTTAAATAGTAAACAGTAGCAAGCTGCTGTGGTTTAAGAGGAATAAACAGGTCACGATGTTATTATAAACTGTGGGTTAGAGAAGTAACTCTGCTTCAAGTTCACCGTGCATTATCGATTTATTTTCCTGCACCCAAGTGTTTTACTGCTTATTTATCATTCCTGCCCGTTTTAGATAGCAAGCTCGGGATACTTTAAGCAAACCCCTGCTTTAAAAAGAAAACATTTGGAGCCATTTGGGTATAAAAAATACAGAGAGAGAGGGTGACTGGTGCTACTTGTTTCTGAGTGATGTACAGTATGCACTGCTCCTCAGCCGCTCTGAGGGACTTAGTGTGCACTGCCTCTCAGCCGCGCTGAGGGATGTACAGTGTGCACTGCCCCTCAGCCACTCTGAGGGATGTACAGTGTGCACTGCTCCTCAGAGTGATGTACAGTATGCACTGCCCCTCAGCCGCTCTCAGGGATGTACAGTGTGCACTGCCCCTCAGCCGCTCTCAGGGATGTACAGTGTGCACTGCCCCTCAGAGTGATGTACAGTATGCACTGCCCCTCAGCCGCTCTCAGGGATGTACAGTGTGCACTGCTCCTCAGAGTGATGTACAGTGTGCACTGCCCCTCAGCCGCTCTGAGGGATGTACAGTGTGCACTGATCCTCAGCCGCTCTGAGGGATGTACAGTGTGCACTGCCCCTCAGTCACTCTGAGGGATGTACAGTGTGCACTGCTCCTCAGAGTGATGTACAGTGTGCAATTCTCCTCAGCCGCTCACTGCCCCTCAGCACCGAGGAAGATGGAGCTGCTTCCTAAACAGTACACACCCCCCACACGCACCGAGCAGAGGCACGCTGCTACTGAGCCTTCCGCTGCTCACATAACTGAATTTCCTACTGCATTATTAGTCCAATAGTTCATCTTAAGCGCCTCATAAGTCGTCACAGCTCCACTTCCCCCATCCCCGCCGATATAATTACTGATTTCATATCTCTCCGAATTCATATTCTTACTACGCAATATGTGCTACGGGAAGAGAGAGAGAAAAAAAAAAAAACATGTCCACCTCCCATTTTCCTGCGCATCATCAGCACGAGCTAACAGGCTAACGTTAGCATAAACAGGTTATTTATTTATTTAATTTTTTAGGAGAAAGATTTGAAGCAAAATACAAACAAATCTTGTTATGCAGTGGAAGCGGTGTTTAAATATATGAGTAAACGACTCCAATGAACTCGGTTGTGTTTGTACTTGCTACCAACCTGCTAACTGAGAAACCAGTAGAAAAATAATGGCAGCTGTGTAGCTAGTTAGCATCCTCGGCTGCTATGTGCAGGGCCCCGGATGAGCCCTTAATAACTAGCTAGTTACTTTGCTAATAACTAACTACATGTTTACTCCGAGAAAGAGGGCATGTGATGTCCAGAAATCCCCCCTCTCTCTCTCTCTCTCTCTCTCTCTCTCCATCTCAGTTCAGTACTGAAGTGAAATAAATGGAATAAACACTGGCAGGTTTCAGAGAAGAAGCTGACAGGGACGCATACAAATAAATTATTCACAGCGTGGTTTATTTATTCACAATAAAAATAAATATATCGTTTATTAAGATCATAAACCCTGCATTGCTGGATCAGTTTAGTCTGTATGTTCTGTATTTTAACCCAAGCTCAGTCACTCAGAGTCCGTTAAGCAGAGCCCACAGTAGTAAACTACTTAGCGAATATGAGAAGAAAAAACAAACAAACAAACAAACAAAAATCCTAAACATAGCTAGATAAAATTGCGCGAGTCTTCCGTGAGATGTTGTTTCCGGTTGCTATTTGATAAGCAGTGCTGGTTTGACGGTGACGGGGTGTTTGTGTGACGGGGTGTTTGTGTGACGGGGTGACGGGGTGTTTGTGTGACGGTGTGACGGGGTGTTTGTGTGACGGGGTGTTTGTGTGACGGGGTGTTTGTGTGACGGGGTGACGGGGTGTTTGTGTGACGGGGTGACGGGGTGTTTGTGTGACGGGGTGTTTGTTAGCCCGCTCGCCCTCTTGCTAGCTCGTTAGTTATCTTTCTCACGTAGCGTTACGTTTAGAGTTGTCGATCAAGTCCGTTACGCGGTTCAAGCCGTTACACACGTTTAATTCACCAACCAGTTTGTATTCAACCTTAACAAACATAGCTAGCAACGCTGGACATTCAGCTAGCAAATATCCAACTATGGCTAGATCTCAAAGTCTATTCTGTCAAAACACTGAGGATGTGCTCCACGGGCCAGTTCCCCTCGGTGGACGTTAATAGCTACACAAACCGCCATTAAATGCACCTGCACATGAAGTGCTTTCGCCAACAGACAAAATGAAAGACGGGTTTATTTTGTTTACTGTTTGATACGCTGTCAAGCAGTGACCAAGTTAGCAATCAGGAGATTAGCGAGCTAGCTAGGTCAGTTAGAGAGGAAAGCAGCACATGGATGGGAGGCATGTGTCTGTCTGCTGCGCAGCAAGATAACTGTTAAGGCTGAGTGTGCAGCTGTGAAGGGACCTGACAGCTTGAAACTTATTCTAGCGAGCTCTACTCCAAGGGAAGCCGATAGAGGACGGACTGACTGGGTAGCGGATGGAAGGTGTTGCTTACCTCCGCGCTGCTGGAGCCGCTCGACTCGCCCAAAACATCCCGAAATTTCTGCAGGTTGTTGCCTATCGCAGTGGACACTTGCAGCGCCGCGTCGAACCCGGGCCCGAGTCCGCTCGCGGCCGCTTGAGTTCCTGCGCCATTTCGGATGGAAGCCGTGACCCGGATCCGGCCCGCTTTTCTCCCAGTGCCTGAGTTGCTGCTCCCTCCGGGCCGAGCAGGGAACCGCCACCGACAGCTGTGCGCCATTTTAACACTCTGCCTGCCTGCCCTCGGATCAGGGAGCTCAGTGGGCGTCGCCCCAAACCAGCGATTTCAACGAACTGCCACTTTCGTCAAGCGGCGAGACTTCAGTATGCAGGTTCCAGGGCGGCTGTAAATATGGACCCCGACTTCAGATGAGAAAACGCTCGATGTCTTACGCAGGTTCTGTAGTGATTATCCCAAAGACCTGTAAATAAATAACAACAAACATTCAATACCGCTACCTATTGAGACCGTAATAAACATTAAAGTAAAGGCAAGTTTTCGACCCGATGCCACTTTTTAATCCTTAATTTCTTTTAAAAAACAAAGTTGGATAGTGTTTGAGAAACAAAATATGAAAAAAAATATTTGAAAAGAAATAAATAAATACTTTAAACCCGCACATTAGACTATTAAGAAGTGGTTAGAAGTACACATTATCATGGCAACACACCGCACTGATAAATTAAGTAAGGTGAAACATTTTGGAAATGGTTAGTAAACATTCAAAACCCAGTTACTTTCTAATAACAGCATGTTTTCATTGAATGTTAATAATACACTAATAATGATTAGCTGGTTCCTGTTACAATACCTAGACCATGTCAGTGAAAATATATAATTATATTAGGAAGCATTAATGTTAATAACAACCTGTTGTGGGGGACTTAGTGATGTAATGCTTTATCTAAGATATCATGTTATTATGAGAGACTTATCAGAGATTTATCAATCAGAATGTTATTGTAAAAGAAAACTGCTTTTATAACCATATTTACTAAGCTATAAACAACTATTATAAAAACAGAACTAAATAACGTTGTTATAAAGACCATTATCTTTCTTTTTGTTTATTTTTTTAACACAAAGGCAAATTTTGTGATTAGATAAGTTGTAAGACTCTGCAAAGAGATGAACATAAGGAATTTTAAGCACACTTTCTATGCTGGCATAAAAACTCAATCATCATCATCATCATCATCACAGACTACATTCAGATTTATCCATTACAAGAAAGATGAACAGTACTTGATGTCAGCTTTAAAGTTCTCTTTAGAGGACAAGGTCAAACATGTTTGTAGTAACACTACAAACATAATGAACACTCCTGTAGTATGCAGAGATGACAATTTACAAATAGCAAATCAGTACAGTGTCATTAAAATGTAACATGAAACTACGATGATGAATCATTGTTTAAAAAAAAAAGACATTTCATTTGTAATGAGCCAAAAATGAGTAAAATGCACAATGCAAATGCAGCAAGGGGAAAAAGATGCAATTGCTCGATTGTAATTTCATTGTGTCCTGCAAAAAAAGCTCAACTTTACTGGGTATAATTAGGATTACGCAAACAATACAACAAACACACTATGAAAATTGATCATTGCAGTAAATCAAATGCAGTAAAACAGGCATTTTATGAGAATTTTATACTTCTGTTGAAAATGACAATACTGTTTCGATTCATCACACATATGATCATAACCAAAATGTGTCACTTTATTAAACCTGTTTTCCTTAAAGATAGATGACAAATCTAGTAACTATTTTTTTATATTTTCAAAGAT
>JAFFST010054528.1:26598-40966 GCA_022414735.1 Noturus placidus | reverse complement strand
TCTTCACAAAAAATGACAGTTTTATATCTTTATGTTTGAAGCCTGAAACGTGGCAAAAGGTCGAACAGTTCAAGGGGGCCGAATACTTTTGCAAGGGACTGTAATTCCTGACCACATATGGCAGCCCCAGACCCCCTAAAAGTAAAAAAGGAAAAGTGTACATCTAAGATGATTACGTCATCCGGGGGGGCGTAAAGGGCCTGATGTTAGACGACGTTAGATGACATGTTTGGGGTAAAAATGGCTGAAAATTTGATGACGTAATATATGGACGACCCCAAAGAGCAGAAACAGTATTAAATGAAACAAAGTCAGTATTTGGTATCACGACCCTTTGTTTGAAAGGTCCATGAAACACTAAATTACACTTTGAGATTTTAACAGAGGTGTTTTGCACAGTACTGTATACGTATAATATATTTATGTGAGAGAGAGATGAAGACTCGTGAACATAATGGGCAGCAAAAATGTGCAGAAAATCCAATTTTACAGAACAGGTAGTTTGGGACTATAATTCAAAGACAGTAATAGCATCTAGATTTGTTAATAAAATTATTCAAACTGTTCAGCTGCTTTATGAAAATTATCCAGTCCTGTTTCTGTCTGTCAGCAGGGAAAGGGTGGGTCTGGGTGCAGGATTTCAGTCCAGCCAAGCAGAAGACACACAGGATTCCACCCGTTTAATCAGATGATCTTGCCTTTCAGTAGATTCAGGTGTGGCTTCTACTTAGTTGGAATGAAAACCTGCACCCACACTGGCCCTTTCCCGATAAATTGCCCACCCCATGAGTATGGAAATTAAAAAAGATGGCATTTTACAGTCCTGCTGCAGTAACAAACAACGGATATTAAAAAAGGTCTACACACAACTGTTAAAATGGAAGGGTTTTGTGGAGTAAAAAATGAAACCAAGAGAAATAATTTCAGAACTTTTTCCAACCACAGTGTGAAATTACAACATCTAAAAATTAAGTGGTAAAAATCCTAAACATTTTAGGGAAAAATAAAGAAGTTGCAATAACCTTATTTCATAAATGTGCGCAGCCTTTTATAATCGGGGATGTGGCTGTGTGCAGAACAAACCAATCACATTCAATCTCGTGTTCAAAAGTAATTCTCATCTATATCTAATACTATATCAACTATCATCAATGAAATGATTCTAATTAACCCCAAATAAAGACCAGCTGTTTTGTAGGATTTTCTTCACATCTCCTTGGTTTCATCTGACTGCTGAAGCCATGTTCTGCAAAGAGCTTACAGGGCATGTATGGTATCTCACATGTCAAAAGGTATCAATCAGGAGAGGGGAATAAAAGAATTTTCAAAACATTATAGAACACTGTGAAGTGGAGAAAATGGGGCACCACAGTGACATCACAAAGAACAGGACATTCCTCCAAAATTTTTAAATGGACAAGACAAAAAATTACCAGGGAGGGTGAGGCTAAAAACAAGAGACCTATGATAACATTATAGGAGCTATAATTTCTGACAAGTTCTGATTACTCTTTGCATATGACAACAATTCATCGCATGTCTAGGTATGCCTAGGCTATGGGGTAATGTTATTAGACAGAAGCCATTTGTCACAAAAACATCCAAGCTAAACTAAATCACCCAAAATCATGTGGCTAAATGTCTTATGGTGTGATGAGAACAATTCCAAAAGGAACAGTGGCTCAAAGCATATAACCAAATCAACAAAGGAATGGTTTCACCAAAAGTGGGGTGAACTGAAGTGATCTGTGCACAGGAGATGCCCTTACAATTTGATTCATTTAGAATGTTTTTACAATAAATATTTGGAAAGTATTGCAGCTATGTAATTCAAGATATCTCATGCAGATGGAGACAAAAAGTGGTGTAATAAAAATCTAAAGATGTTTCAACAAAGTATTAGTTTAGGGGTGTGCAGACTTATGCAACTAGGTTATGTTAATTTTATAATTTTTTTCCCCTAAAAAAGTTTGCTTGTTTTTCACTTTATTTGTATACTTTGCAATTTCATGTTAAAGCTGGGATCCTCAACACAAGCTATCTTTATCACAGTTGCATTTATGAACATGTCCTGAACAACACCCTACTCATGATTTCCATTGTCATTACAGGCAGTCATGCAGACTCTTTTTTGCTCATGACCCAGTGAAAATAGTGAGAGCACGAGGACAGTATTTATATGATGAGAATGGGACACAGTACTTGGACTGCATTAGCAATGTGCAGCACGGTATGTGTAAATGTACTTATCAATACTTTTATAGGTATCAATCTGTTCACCCAGTCACTTGAACTGAATTGGATAAATCCAGAGGTCCTGAGAAACAATTATGTATAAATAATTGAACTATCTGTTTGTGCAAAGTTCAGGAATAGGCAAAAGATTCTTGTGCAAACTTAAATAATGAACCTAATGTTTGAATAATTGGATTATGTTCAGAATAACTTGGAATGCATTTTATTGGCTAGCGAGTTGAACAAGTTTGAGAACCCATGCATCTATGTAAAAAAAAAAAATGATTTGGATGTTATGATGTGCATCTTGAAGTGGGTCACTGTCACCCCAGCATCACTCAGGCTGCAGCAACTCAAATGGAGGTTCTTAATACAAACACCAGGTTTCTCCATGATAATATAATCCAGTACGCCAACCGCCTTGCAGCCACTCTACCCAACAAGCTATGTGTCTTCTACTTTGTCAACTCAGGGTAAGAGCCTTTGTTCAATTGAGAACTACAACGCCAATTCTGAAAAAGTTGGGACAGTATGGAAAATGCAAAAAAAAATCCAAAGCGTTATCTGAAAATTCAGTTCACCATGTACTATATTGAAAACACATTAACACATTATTTGATGTTTTACTTTCTGAATTTAATTTATTTTTGGAAACACTCATTTCTAAACTGATGTCTGCAACACATGCCAAAAAAGTTGGGACAGTCAACTGTTTGCCAATGTTAGCCACCAGTTGGTTAAGTTTAGCAAGTGGAATTTTCCCTAATTTGTCTATTATGTTTTTCTTCAGCTGTGCAACTGTACGTGGCCTTTGTTGCCTTATTTTGCACTTCATAATGCACCACACATTCTCAATCGGAGACAGGTCAGGAATGCCGGCCCACCATGCTAGCATCCACACATGGCATCTATGCTTATGCAACCATGTGCTTGTAGTCCGGGCAGAATGTGGTTTGGTGTTGTCCTGCTCTGGATGGCAGCATATGTTGCTCCAAAATATGTACATATTGATGTATAAAATATTGTGTACAAAATGTGTACAGCTGATAACAGCTTGGATGGTCCTTTTCCTCTTTGGCCTGGAGAAGAAGGTGAAATGCCCAAAACCCTACCGATTTGTCTTTGGGGAATGTTGTTCTCAAAGTGTTGGATTACTTGCTGATGCATCTGTTGGCAGATTGGTGAGCCTCGACCCATCCTTGCTCTTGAAGGACTAAGCCTGTTTTAGAGGCTCCTTATATACTATGATAAGAAGATTGTCACATCGTTATTAGTCCTAAATTTCCCAGTCCCAAACGTTTTTGGAACGTGTTTTGGAACGCATCCACCAATTTCAAAATAGACATTTATCTTCACACACAAAAAAACTATGCAGTTGATTGGGTAAAACATCAAATACCTTGTCTTTATGTTTTTTTGTTTAAATACAAGTCAATGTACATTTACAAATCACTTCTCTTTGTTTATATTAGCATTTCCATACTGTCCCAACTTTTTTCAGAATTGGGGTTGTAAATACTGTAATTTTATTGTAGTGCTACAGTTTTTTTTATTTTGTAGTGAATGTCATTGTATAGCATATGGAGAACCACAACATGGTAACAGATTTAAATATCTCTGTTTCTGTAGCTCAGAAGCTAATGATCTTGCCCTGCGGCTGGCCCGTCAGTTTACCCAACACGAGGATGTTCTAGTTCTAGACCAGTAAGAACATTAAATATAATATGGTTAAACAGATACCCTTGTTTATGTGATTGAGTCAGTGTTGCCATTTTCCTCCTCTGAAGTGCATATCATGGCCATCTTACCAGTCTTATTGACATAAGTCCTTACAAGTTCCGTAAGCTGTCAGGACAAAAAGAGTGGGTTCATGTGGTGAGTAAGAAACACATACAACACAGAATTTTCTACAATGTTCTTAGCTACAATTTAAACTAGTTTGATTCAAACAGGCACCAATCCCTGATACCTACAGAGGTCTTTACCGTGCAGATCATCCCAACCCAGCAGAAGCATATGCAGATACTGTGAAGAATCTTATTGATGATGTACATAAGAGAGGACGCAAGGTACGCGGTATTATGTTTAAAGATTTCTCTAAGAATGCACAAAGATTTGTCTGGCAGTGTGTTAAAATTTGTATCTTTTTTTTAAATACATCTAGATTTCATCTTTCTTTGTAGAGTCCTTACCCAGTGTTGCTGGACAGCTCATATTGCCAACTGGATACTTTCAAAAAGTTGCACAGTAGGTGTTTTTGTATTTTGTTTTGTAATGTCATGAATCTTTTTCACATGCCCATACAGTACACGTGATGGTAATTTGACATATGATATCAGGATATTTAATGCTTACTTTTGTTATTGAGGAACTTCAGAATATTTTATTTCTACACTGCTACTATATTACCATTCAGAGTATAGTAAATTATCATTCTAAGGATGTGCTGATTGAAGTAACTGGGCAAATAAATGCATTATTACAGGTATATCCGGGCTGCAGGAGGCATTTTTGTAGCTGATGAAATTCAGACAGGCTTTGGCCGTGTGGGAAGCCACTTCTGGGCTTTTCAACTCCAAGGTGAAGATTTCTGCCCTGACATTGTGACTATGGGTAAACCAATGGGCAACGGACATCCTTTGGCATGTGTGGTTACCACAGAGGAGATAGCTGATGCCTTTACGGGAAATGGAGTCGAATATTTCAGCACTGTGAGATGCTCTTATATTGTTTCATCTTGTATTGCTCTGGAAATTGAGCAGGATTTTTAATAACCAAGTTACCAGAGCCATACATTTATATTATATACAGTTTTGTGACATTTATTTTTCTGTTTGTGTGTACATCTCATACTAAATTGTTTCAGAAATTAAAACAAAGGCAACCTGAATAAACACAAAATACATTTTTTAAATGATAACGTTATTTATTGAAGCAACAATGTTATCTTTTACATTTACATATATTCACTTAGCAGACGCTTTTATCCAAAGCAACTTACAAATGAGAGATACAAGCAAAGTGATATCAAGTAATACCAACTGGGCCTGTGTGGAAAAATGTATTTGCTCCTGTAGGTACTAATTCCCCAGATATATGAAACTGCATTCATAGTGGGGTTTAGCTGGACTAGACACAACCAGGCCTGATTACTGCAAACAAAAGAAATCAGGCAAATACCTTTTTCACAGCACTGGAGGTATTTATTACCTATATATCTATATATTTGACTCTGTTTTCAATGCAGTTTGGTGGAAACCCAGTGTCCTGTGCAATTGGCCTCGCAGTACTAGATGTGATTGAGAAAGAGGGCCTGAGAAGTAATGCAGTCCGTGTTGGAAATCATTTGATGAAGCTCCTCCGAGAGCTCCAGACTACACACCCAATTATTGGAGATGTGCGGTGAGTGTATATATATAACCAATAATGCAATCCTTGAGGTGATTTTTTTTGGAGATACACTATCACTATGTATCATTGTCTACGAGACATATACAGCATCTTGCATAAGTCTCAAGTGTCTTTCACAATTGAACAGGGTTTCTTCTTGGATTGTCAGGCTGCATCCATGTTGTAGCCAAAATCTCCATACCAGACATTTTCCACAAGTTTGGTATCTAACATGCCCTTTGGCCATCTCCAAACAGCTAGTACTTTTTCTTTTCGTCACTCTTTCATATAGCCCATCTTTGTGTAGTGTCCCGGCTATGCTTGTCCTGTGACCAGCTTCTCTAATATGGCCTGTGGAACTCTCCAGCTTACTCCAGAGTTACTCTTAGCCTCTTTATTTCTTCTCTGACTAATGCCCTCCTAAAACATACAGGTTTATCCAAATAAATAAATAAAATAAAATAAAAAAAATATATATGTATCTTTGTTCAATATAGGTGTGCAACTATTATTGGCACCCTTTTAGTCAGTAAATTGTGCTACCTTCCTTTGCTAAGATAATAACTCGGTCTTCTCCTATAATGCTTGATGAGGTTGGAAACTACATGGCAAGGGATCTAAGACCATTCCTCCATACAGAATATCTCCAGATCCTTCAAATGCTGATGGACTCTTTCGTTCACCCCACAGGTTTTCTATGGGTTTCAAGTCAGGAGACTGGAATGGCCATGGCAGTTGTTGTCAGTAAACCATTTTTTGTGTTTATTTTGATGTTTTTAGTCATTTTCCTGCTGGAAGATCCAACCACAGCCCATTTTAAACTTTGTCAGAGGCAGTCAGGTTTTCATTTAATATCTGTTGACCTTTGATTCCATGATGCCATGTATCCTAACAGGTTCTCTGGCAGGAAAAACAGCCCCAAAACATTAAAGAGCCACCACCATATTTACCCATGAGCATGAGGTACTTTTCCATATGGCTACCTCTGTGTGTGCCAAAACCACCTCTGCTGTTTATTGCCAAAAAGCTCTATTTTTGGTTCATCTGACCATAGAACCCGATCCCATTTGAAGTTCCAGTAGTGTCTGGCAAACTGAAGATGCTTGAGCTTGTATGAGACTAGAGGCTTTTTTTTTCCTTGAGAACCTTCCTCTTCACAGTGCATTGAGACAGTATAGACACGCGTCCAATTCTAGGTTGATTTAGAACATTTCCAGTTGACTGGAACTTCTTAATTATTGCCCGAATGGACGAAATGGGCATTTTCAATGCTTTTGCTATTTCCTTGTAGCCACTTCCCATTTTGTGAAGCTCAACCTTTTTCCCGCACATCACAGCTATATTCCTTGGTCTTATTCCTTGGTGTTATGAATGACTAAGGGATTTTGGCCTGTGTTTCATATTTATATGAAAAAATATTCATGTGTCTCATATTTATACCCCTGTGAAACAGGAAGTCACGGTTAAACTTCCTGTTCCTAGACACCCAGGTGTACTAAACAAATATCAATGGAAATATACTTCAAATATATTTTTCTCATATGACTTCATAGGGGTACCAATAATTGTTGCACTCCTTTTATTGAACAGATATATGTCATAAAATTGAGTACACCCCTCACATTTGTCAATATTTGATTATCTGTTCATGTGGCAACACTGAAGAACTGACACTTTACTACAATGTAAAGTAGTGAGTGTACAGCTTGTGTAACAGTGTAAATTTGCTGTCCCCTCAAAATAACTCAACACACAGACATTAATGTCTAAACCGCTGGCAACAAAAGTGAGTATGTCCTTAAGTGAAAATGTCCAAATTGGGCCCAAAATGTCAATATTTTGTGTGGCCACCATTATTTTCCAGCACTGCCTTAACCCTCTTGGGCTTGGAGTTCACCAGAGCTTCACAGGTTGCCACTGGAGTCCTCTTCCACTCCTCCATGATGACATCACGGAGCTGGTGGATGTTGGAGACCTTGTGCTCCTCCACCTTCCGTTTGAGGATGCCCCACAGATGCTCAATAGGGTTTAGGTCTGGAGACATGCTTGGCGAGTCAATCACCCTCAGCTTCTTTAGCAAAGCAGTGGTTGTGTTTGGGGTCGTTATCATGCTGGAATACTGCCCTGCGGCCCAGTCTCCGAAGGGAGGGGATCATGCTCTGCTTCAGTATGTCATAGTACATATGTTGTCATTCATGGTTCCCTCAATGAACTGTACTCCCCAGACCCGGCGGCACTCATGCAGCCCCAGATCATGACACTCCCATGACACATATTAAGGCTCAAATCTCATTGTAATAATTTATGCTTATTAATAAATATATACATCCTCTCAATCCTGAGTGTCCTCTAAAACCAGAAGACATTGTCATGCTATTGCCAGAACTTTGTGCTTTGCTTAAAAATGTCCTTATATCCTCCACAGTGGTGTAGGTCTCTTTGTGGGCGTTGAACTGGTTAAAGATAGAGAGGTTTTAACACCAGCCACAGAAGAAACAGCACTTCTTGTTAGGAGGTGAGAAATATCAAGACATGAGACAAAGAAGCTGTTAACATTATTAATGTTCACTCAAGACTGACCTTGATCTAATACCCTTTGCTGTCATTCTATTTCCCCAGACTGAAAGAGAAACATATATGCTTGAGCACAGATGGACCATGGGAGAACGTCATCAAATTTAAACCCCCTATGTGCTTCACTATGCAGGATGCTGAAATGGTCATTGAACAAATTGATCACATTCTTACAGGTGAGAAACTCTGTTTTGATTTGACGTACCAATTAAATCAAAATTTTAATGATGCGTAAATA
This sequence comes from Noturus placidus, assembly GCA_022414735.1. Classification (NCBI taxonomy): domain Eukaryota; kingdom Metazoa; phylum Chordata; class Actinopteri; order Siluriformes; family Ictaluridae; genus Noturus; species Noturus placidus. Next base: position 32,529 of record JAFFST010054528.1, on the reverse strand, counting down.
TGATCCAATGCAATATATTTTATGATTTATTTATTTTACCATTTTACAAAATATTGCTTGAACTAAATATATTATAATAAATGTATTATTCAAAATAAACTTTGGGACATTTACAGAAATTGAAGGCAGGCTTTAAGACCTGGACAGCAGAAACAAACATGGTTAGTAGAAACATTAAAGAAAGCAATTAAGTGTATTTTTATGTTCCTTTTGTACATTTTGTATTACATGAAAACTTTGGTCAAAATGTCTAACAATTAACATTTAAAAAGAAAATCTTTATTCCTCACAGAGCAATAAACAAAAAGGATATACAAGATGAAACAAGGAAGGACACTAACCAAATGAAAACGTTTAAGAGAAAACATTTGTTTACTATATACATTTGTAAAGCTAAATATGTGTATTTGTAATATACATACAAGCATATCAAGTATGAGGTGCAGAAATAACAAAATCTAAATACTTCATATATATTTTATATTCCCTTTTAATGGAGTATGGAGATTAACACTGTTTAAACTAACACAGAAACTGACTCAGTCATCATGGAATTTGGTATATTAACAATAATAGTGTGTATTTTTAATTATTTTAATCATTCATGTCGTGTGTGTGTGCATGCATCGGTGACTTATTCTTAATCATATATACATTAGTCAATAGTTGAATGAACAACTATTTATAACAAATTGTCTTGTGTTGAATCTGGAACCTGCAAGAAAAGAATTGTATAAATAAGCCACTAAAAATTAAGAAGGTGCTGTTTGTCTATTCATTTGTTGCTACCATTAATTGTAGTGTCCCTCTACAGAAAAGTCAGGAACCAATGAGACTTAAGTTTGTATTTATTATTTATAACTTGTGCTCTACACTTTCATGTTTTGCACTCTAAGTATTTTTCTCAGCTGCTGAATCATGATTTTTTATTTTTTTTTTATTTCGCTCAACATGTTCCCATTGGTTCCTGATTTTTTTGAACACGTTGTACATTAAGGCCTATTGTTTTATTAAAAAAATTGGAAAACATGTCTATTTTTATTATCGCATCAATGATCAATCTCACTACAGTGTCTCAATGAGTGTAATGAGAATATTAAAACCTGGACGGCGAATATTTTTCTCCAATTAAATGAAACAAAATCAGTTTGGCCCATCCAAATAGCTTAAACTCAAAACGTAGAGAAAATATGTTAGACCAAACCATGGGTGAAGAATCTTAGTGTTTTACTCAATTGCGACCTCAGATAATCAACTAGTTAGTTGTTGAATTTTGTAGGGCTGCACAATTAACCGAATATCCATCGCGATTACGATTTTGACTGCCCACGATTACATGAACATGATCGACTGCGCTATTGACATTTAAAGTTCATCCTCCGCTGCAGATCAAATCAAGTGCTTCTTAAACTTACAGCCAATCACTATTGCATGGGACTGGGATGACATCATTTTGTAATGCCAAAACCTGGATACGAGCTAGCATTTTGGCGATCGAGCTGCCAGCTTCTAAATTTCACTGCAGCGGTTGTCGGGGACATTAAACGTCATTACGGCGACCAGGAAAAATCTTTGCAGATAAACTCAGGGCTCTATAGTGCAACCATTTCATTCGTATTTGTGACTGAATAAATATTTAGTCGCACTGGTGCGAGGGACCTCTTCGGAGTTGTATAATACAATCGGAATAAAAACTACAGGAAGTCCAAAATGAATCTACACCGCGCAACAGTCACTTTCACACTGCTTTTCATCTCCTCAGTCAACCGAACAAGTGTGTAAATACTGCAGAGAAGCCATTATGATGAAGCGTAACACTGAACATCATCTGTATCTCTCAACTTGCCGATATCACAAGCTTCCATCTTTTTTTGATCATGCAAAATGACCTGAACTTTCACCTGCTCATGTAGACACTGCTTCACTCAGAGTAAATCAATAATAATCCTAACACTACAATGTGGGTTTAATTCAAGCTTCTTTATTAAATAATTCCTCACCAATCATAATCAAGAGTGGCAACTGTTTAATTAGAACTCTTTATTGTTTAAGATCTTTAAAAATAAATATATATTATGCTTGTTTATTTATCAATTAACGAACATTATTTCTCAATGCTAATAATTCAATTAGCAGAGAGCTTACATTTTACGGTTTATGACAGACTTCCTGATTTATGCTTAAACAAGTAGATTGGTATCTGAATCTGTATTGGCTGTCAAAATCCTGATTGGAGCATCCCTAATGAACACCATTAAACTAAAGTGCTTTGCATCTGATGTTTAATTAATTCAACCAATCACATCCTATATGAGATTATTCAGATATCTACACAATACACACAGAGCGGTTTGAGAAATGACTCCAACCCAGAACCATGACCGTGTAAAATGGCTAATAATGTAGCTTTATATATTTTTAAGAGGAGCAGACTTCAAACACTGAGCATTGAGGTTTATTGTATTTGTTTACAAGGTGGAAATGGTTAACTGTTGTTGTTTTTTGCATACAGTTTGTAAAACTATCTGAAAATTAAAAATTGTTTCTCACGTTTTCCCTCTCCTGCCTTCTCACTCTCTCGCGGTCTCCCTCTCACTCTCTTGCGGTGTCTCTCTTCCACCCTCTCACTCTCTCCCTCTCCCACACTCTCTGTCGCGGTCTCCCTCTCCCACGCTCTCTCTCTCCCTCTCCCACACTCTCACTCTCTCACTCTCTCGCGGTCTCCCTCTCCCACACTCTCACTCTCTCCCTCTCCCACACTCTCACTCTGTCGCGGTCTCCCTCTCCCTCACTCTCTCCCTCTCCCACACTCTCACTCTGTCGCGGTCTCCATCTCCCACACTCTCACTCTCTCCCTCTCCCACACTCTCACTCTGTCGCTGTCTCTCTCTCCCACACTCTCACTCTGTCACGGTCTCCCTCTCCCACACTCTCCCTCTCTCCCACACTCTCACTCTGTCGCGGTCTCCCTCTCCCACACTCTCACTCTCTCATGGTCTCCCTCTCCGCCCTCTCATGGTTTCCCTATCCCGCCCTTTCCCACACTCTCTCTCTTGGTCTCCCTTGTCTGCCCTCTCACTCTGTCGCGGTCTCCCTCTCCTGTCCTCTCACTCTTGCAGTTTCCCTCTCCCACACTCACTCTGTCACGGTCTCCCTCTCTACCCCTCTCCCGCCATCTCACTCTCTCGCGTTCGCCATCTCACTCTCGCGGTCTCCCTCTCCAGCCCTCTCATGGTCTCCCTATCCCACCCTCTCCCACACTTTCTCTTGCGGTCTCCCTCTCCCACCCTCTCACTCTCTCCCGCCCTCTCGTGGTCTCCCTCTCACTCTCTCCCTCTCCCACCCTCTCACTCTCTTGCGGTTTCCCTCTCCCGCTGTCTCACTCTCTCCCTCTCCCACCCTCTCACTATCAGGCGGTCTCCCTCTCCCGCACTCACTCTCTCCCTCTCCCACCCTCTCACTATCAGGCGGTCTCCCTCTCCCGCACTCACTCTCTCCCTCACCCGCATTCTCACTCTCTGTTGCGGTCTCCCTCTCCCGCCCTCTCACTCTTGCGGTTTCCCTCCCCCGCGATCTCGCTCTCCCACCCTCTCACGGTTTCCCTCTCCTGCCCTCTCACTCTCTTGCGGTGTTCCTCTCCTGCCCTCTCACTCTCTTGCGGTGTTCCTCTCCTGCCCTCTCACACTCTTGCGGTGTTCCTCTCCTGCCCTCTCACTCTCTCCCTGTCTCCCTCTTCCGCCCTCTCACTCTCTCCCTCTCCCGCCCTCTCACCCTACTCATGGTCTCCCTCTCACGGTCTCCCTATCCCGCCCTCTCCACACTCTCTCTTGTGGTCTCCCTTGGATGCCATCTCACTCTGTTGCGATCTCCCTCTCCCGCCATCTCACTCTCTTGCGGTCTCCCTCTCCCGCCCTCTCACTCTGTCGCGGTTGCCATCTCACTCTAGCGGTCTCCCTCTCACGGTCTCCCTCTCCCGCCCTCTCACCCTCTCGCGGTCTCCCTCTCCTGCCTTGTCACACTCTCATTTGTGAAAATGATGTTGATGGACAAAACATGTTAGTATTGAAACTTTGGTTGATCACAAAGCTCTTTTTTTTGTTGGTATAATCCAAAAACCTATGGGAAAATCCTATTGGGTTTTTGTCGAGGGAACCAGTGTGATGCTAACTTCTGGGTTCAAAATGACATGCGTCACTCTACTGGGTGATATGGCTGCGTCTCTCCTCCTGTAAACACTGTTATTGCCTTTGCTGCATATGCCTGAATTGTTTTCATCTGCTTGCATGTTATATTAGGTTGCATATTTTATTTGGTTGATGGCATTTTTATTTTTACTTATCCTGTATTTTGGGTACAATTTTATTTATATTTTGCTTCTACAAGATGATGCACTTTAAGGATCAGTCTAATTTGATGCAAAGATTTGTATATCAGCAGAAATGTAGCACAATATGGAGGTGAAAGCAGTGGTCTGTTTATTTAATACAGTGGTCTAGTATTTTGGCACCAGTTAGGCTTCTTTCAGTCACTTGTGAGATTACTCCACAGCAGTATAAAAAGAGACTACATCACCCTGGTTTTGCAGTCTTTGCACTGGCCATTACAGGACCCAGTTTAAATTTTTACCATTTGTTTTCGAATACTCTAGCTCCCCCTACATCTCTGAGTTACTGTACCATGGCTTCTCTATGGGTGACATGACATGAATACATTTTCTCACTTGTGTGCTGTGCAAGCTCGCATCCGGAGTGATCGGTACACCACTTGCACCGAGTTTCTCAAACCCATCCTTGTCTACCACGAGCAGCAGGAGCGATGTGCCTCCCTTCCTGATCAGTGTCACCACCTTTTCAAAATTCTCATGCTCCACATTCTGCCCATTCACTTCCACAATCACATCCCCCTCCCGCAGTCCTGCTCTCTCTCCAGCATGCCCAGCTTCCACCTAGTAGATAAATGCAAGGTGTCAAACTCCATCAGCATTTGGAAATGATCAGTGATTCATTGGAGAAATCTAATTTGATGTGATTGTGATATGACTAATCTTTTAATGCTTGTAAATGGATAAAATGTTCCAAGAAATCAGAGGAGAACCTGGACAACGTAGACCTTAAATTCATTCTGGATGCAAGCCAGCTTGAAGCCGAATCCTGTGTCCTCGCTGTGAAGGGTACACAGTCGAGGACGTGGCAGGTTGTTGGATGGTAGAGTGTTTATGGGGAAACGCTCTCTTTGTGGAATGTATTCTTCATAAAACATCAGTGGTGAAAGACCCAGCTGTAAAGGGCAAACGAGGAAATTAATGCCTTTAATCCACAAACATCACAATGCACACAGATTCCACATGCTGTAGCTGTTCGTTTTCAGCTTTATCCTTAATTTGTATATTAATCTTTATAATAAACATTATATTCACTGGCAGCCAATATTTATTCTGTTATAAAATCTTTATTTGACTTTTTTAGTTTAGACCTCATTATTTATTGGTCTACTTTCACTGTGGTTAATGGTTTCCTACATTTCCCACAATGGTGTACAACTACATGCTGATAATGGTACCAGCGGGATTTAGCCCTTGCTTCATCTCTGCCTAATCAGAGCGATACAGCAGTGCTTTAATCAGTTCAGCTAATTCAGCTAATCAGTTTAAGATGGTGACATTGAGAGATCGGAGATCACGCACATGCAGAAGTTGTTTTCAGCCTTGCCCTTTACAAACCGAGATTTGAAAGGATTCCTTGAATCTTTTAGTTACAGTGGTGTGAAAAAGTGTTTGCCCCCTTCCTCATTTCCTGTTCCTTTGCATGTTTGTCACACTTAAGTGTTTCGGAACATCAAACCAATTTAAACAATAGTCAAGGACAACACAAGTAAACACAAAATGCAATTTGTAAATGAAGGTGTTTATTATTAAAGGTGAAAAAAAATCCA
>JAFFST010054528.1:5960-19976 GCA_022414735.1 Noturus placidus | reverse complement strand
TATGTTTGAGGCCTGAAATGTGGCAAAAGGTCGAACAGTTCAAGGGGGCCGAATACTTTCGCAAGGCACTGTAAGTCAATCCGTTCAAGACTGTACTGTCTATTCTTAGTCTAAACTTAAATTTTGCCCACAGGTGTGGCTGAGATTTAAAATGAACTTATTATTTTGGTTACTGAAGCCTCAGATAAATGAAAAACATTAATATGGAAAACCATGAGATTGTTGACGTGATGTAGCATTGCTGAAAATAAGAATGAAGGTATGAATCATTCTGCATTTATTAAATGCATAGAACATTATTTTAGTCACATTTTGACTCTCATTTAGTTATGTTTTGTCATGCTATAACCTCTGAGGATGAAATATAGCATCAGGATTTCTTTGCTAAGGCTTTACTATCGAAGTTCGGATCTTTCATATAAGCTGACAGTCAGGCACTCCTGGGAGGAACCTTTGATTACTCTTTTCCATGTTTGATAGTAGCAATCGTAGCTTAGCTATTAACAAAAATTTATATAAATCCCCATGTTAAAACATTCTTAATTTGTTTATCAAGCTTTAACATTTACATTATTTAAGGCAAAACATTACAGGTAGAAATGACAATTTTGGTCACAGCAATCCTTTTTCAGATACTTGGAGATTTGCATTTATAACATCTACTCAAACTTATTTTTCTAAACACACACACACACACATATATATATGTGTGTGTTTAGAACAAAACTAAATAGAAGCTAATTACAGACAAAATTCTCAAAATGTTGAGAATTGTTGAACTTATAATTGTAAAGATTTAAAATAGCACAATGTCATGCAAATGATTTTTTTTTAATGCCATATGGTGTTCTCTTGATTAAATAATATTTCAACAATCTGTACTCAAAGTCTTTAACTGATGACGTTTAATCAGAAGTATTAGGTGTAAAGTGAACCTCTCACAAAATCCTTACTTATAAAATCTAAATCACTGTCGAATGGGAAGGATTTTAAAACGCTTCTTTTGACCTAAACAGTAAAACAATCAAATCAAAATGAACCGAAAAGAGAATAAATGAATTCTAGTTACAGTTACCGGTGGCGTATCTCATGATGTTGCTTACTTGTGTCCTGGCTGGATGATAGGATTTCAGGCAGTGAAAGGGTTCAAGGTGCACACCTGAAGCACGAAGGCTGTTCAGTAGACAGAACTCCGCCTTTCTCCTTCACATTAACTCACTCGAGTTTAATATTTAAACTGAGGTTTATGAGACAATTGCAGAGCCAGAATCAGTAAACCCCAGTGTTTTTATTACACAACGTTGCCTAGGATCACATCTAAAATAATCAAAGTAGACTATTTTAACTATTTTTTAATGAACAGGATCAGTAGAAATTAACTAAACCTTGCACCTTTTTATACTCCTATGACATCATAAACAAAAAGATTCAGATTGAGAAGTACATCTTAGACATTTTGCTTATTTATTTTTGTTGTTTGAAGGGGATGGCGTGGACATTATAAAAATCAAAATACATCAGACTTTTTAAAAAAATGTAGTTAAAAGCACACAATTGGGTTGCATTTTCCGTGTTAGTATTCAAATGGCTAGAAATGACATTTTAAGGCACAATAAATAAACTCTAACACCAAATTTTATTTCATTTCAAGCACTGCTTGGTACATAATTTGTTTCATTCCAATACTTTATAACAATAACATTTTTATTTTGGTCATGAACCAAAACGCAAAACTACAGCATCAACACAAGCTAATACTTTTCTCCATGCATATTACACATGAATAGATGATGGCAATTTTAATACACTGTAATGGCCAAAATTATGTGGACACCCAAACATCACACACACAGACCTTCCTCAAATTGTTGCCATAAAATCAGAAGCAAATAATTGTATAGGATGTCTGTGTGCTTTAGCATTAACATTTTTCTTCAAACCTGTGCACAATGCGAGGACCGTGAAGACATGGTGTGCCAAGGATGAAATGGAAGAAATTGAGTGTCCTGCGGAGCCCTGACCTCAACCCCACTGAACACCTTTGAGATGAACTGCAACACCGACTGCACTCTAAACCTCCTCGACCCTGTTCTCTCTGTTGGCTGAATGAGCACAATCCCAAGCATCCACACTCCAAAATCTAGTGGAAAGCCTTCCCAGAAGAGTGGACATTATTAACACCAAAGAAGGACTAGATCTGGAATGGGTTAAAATTAAATGTTCAACAAGCACATATAGGTGGCCATTATTTGTGTGCACCTGAGATGAGTGTTCAAGCACCCACTTAAGAATTATTACATAACCATCAATGCAAACTATTTTGCACATAGTATTTGTACACAGAATTCACGTGATATTTGTATCGAGTATTTTAAACTTTCCCAGAAGAGCACTAGAAATGTGTATAATGAAGCAGTCCCATCAATTAGCAGTGCTTCCTTTCTCCAGCATGTGTAGAGTCTGCCTCACCACACGCTCCACTCTGCGGAAGTGCAACTTCTTCCAAAAGCTGGAGTGCTGTTTACGGCCCCACTCCAGATCCTTCAGGAAGACCAGAAGCTGTTCACGTACACGTTCCCTTTCCCAAGATAAGGAGTTCTTGCCTATGATGCTCAGAATGGGATGCCAGTCCTCTGAGATGTCTGAACCCTCGGTCACTGAAGCCAGCACCTTCACCCGTCTTCCACCGTTTTCCAGCGGAACACCACGGACATGCAGCGACTGCTTCCCCACGTCGGTTAGCTGGTTCAAATACAGGCTGGGAAGATGCGAAGAGGAAAATATCTTGCTCAGACATGATTAATAGTGGACATAAAAAGTTAAAATTGCAGTATTTTGTAATGTAAAAAAAAAAATAAACTAAATGATGTGTGTATACCCTTTTATAACTGGAGATGTGGCTGTGTTCAGAATCAACCAATCACATTCAAACTCATGTTAAGTGGTAGTTAGTATACACCTGCCATTAATTAAAGTGACTGTGATTAACCCCAAATAAAGTTAAAATCTTCTTGGTTTCATCCCGCTGCAAAAGTCAAGTGTGAATGGAATCTCATTGTTGAAAGGTATCGATCAGGACTGCTTTGGGGCTGCTTTTCTTCAGCCAGAACTGGGGCTTTACTCAAGGTGGAGGGAATCATAAATAGCTCCATATACCAGTTGATTTGTGGCAGAAACCTTCAGGCATCTGTTAGGAAGCTGAAGAGGAATTTCACCTTCCAGCACAGCAACCATCCAAAGCTTACATTCTAGTCAGTAAAGGAATTAACCAAAAGAAGATCAACATTTTGTAATGGCCCAATTAGACCCCAGACCTGAATCCAGCTGAAAATCTGTGGTATGACCTGAAGCGGGCTATGGACAGGAGATGGCTGCACAATTTGATGGATCTACAATGTTTTTGCAAGGGAGAGTGGGAAAACACTGATATACTCTTACCAAAAAAAGACTGAATGGTGTAGTAAAATCCAAAGGTACTTCAACAAAGTATTAGTTTAGGGGTGTGCACACTTATGCAAACAGATAATTGTATGTTATTTATTTATTTTTATTATTATTATTTTATTATTATTATTATTATTATTGTTTCCCCCTAAATAATGTTACTCTATAGCTTGCAATGTCACATTAAAAGTGGAAAAAGTTGTGACGTAATTGTCCTGGTTTAATTGTTTATATTACTAAAACCTGACAACTGTATGTTGTGAAACAAGGGGTAAAATCCTATACCAGTCATACTCACTGTAATGTGTGAATAGTAGGATGCTCTCTGCAGGCGTCAACCAGTTTAAGTGCCGCACCATCTCCAATGTTGTTGTAGGCCACATTCAGCACTTGTAACCCACCTTGCGAGACCAGCCTTGCAGCTAACTCAGAAGCAGCACTATCTCCAAGACCAGTATGCATCAGAGACAGCTTCTCTAAGGACTGGTTAACAGACAGAGCATCCAAAAGGTGGCTAGCTCCTCTGTCCAACAATGAGTTATCGCACAATCTGTAGCCAGAGATTCATTAGATTAAACTTTACATTCAACAAACAATGTAGATTATTACATTAATCTGTGATCTTACATTTATAAAACAGCAAGCTGCAGTTTTATGGTTCATGTACTTTGAACTGGCACCATTCACACAATCAGTATCTCTTCAATACAAGCAGTTTCAAGGCTACCTCTTGAACCAATAATGCAACACAAAGTGCAATGAAATCTGCCTTACTGTAAAGATTTTATTTTACAGTTGGATTCGAGTAGCAGATCTCGCAGCAGTATGCAGGATTCAGAATCCAGACTGTTAAACTGCAGGCTGAAGAGAATATAAAAAGACACACACATGCCATTAGTTTGTCTACTGTCTCAGAGATAAAACTGAAAACCAATGTGGTCAGTAGGTTAATGCACTGCTATTATGTATGCAAAATGTTCAAGTAAGATTCTCATAACACTCAGTTGTGGTTTTCAGGTTATTTATACAGGGGTTCTAAAGCTTTTTGTATCCAGGGATTCCTTTAACCATAAAATACATTCCACATATACCCTAAAAACAGATATATTTCACGAACTATTAAAATGTGTAAAATATAATTTTATTTATTTATTAGAGCCATACGGCTTTCATGGACCCTTCACAACATAACACATTAGGTACATTATACTGGGTAAGCAGTGAGTCAAATAGGCTATTAACTAGAACGTCTCAATAATAAATACAACTTTTTAACAGTATGTTGTGATTTCCATCCCAGAAAATAAATAAAATAAATAAAAATCACGAACACCCTGGTTATGCTTCATAGACCCTCAGCGGTCCCTGGACTTCACTTTGAGAACCACTGATATATATATTTTTTATGCAGGCACAAGCATCACACTCGAAACAATTGCAAAGGTCTTATTAATGAACATTTGGTCTAGTCATAAAATGAAATGATGTGCAATATCAAATTTTAGAGAATTATAGTAGTCAAAAACAGTCATTAACACTGTAATTATTAATAAGACAAATGAATATTCCCACACTTAAAAATACAAATAGTTTGCTGTATTTATTAAACAGAAAATCTCTCACTTGAGGCTTCTGGTGTTGTTAAAGGCAGGATATAGCATATGTAGTAAGTCTGGAGTGATATGGCAGGAGGACAGGTTGAGCTCATTCAGCACAAAACCAGTAGGTAAGCAGTTCAGCACAGAACTCAGCACAAAGCACTTCAGTGGAGTCATGCGCACGTTGGACAGGTTGATGATCTTGACAGATTGCAGCACTTCAGCTGTGAGCCGAGGGTTCTGGAGCTCATAAAGCAAAACCAGCAAATCCATCAACTCTTCAGGTGGCTGCTGTTTTCGGCTTGCCTTGATCAGCTGCTTCTTCAGTGTTCGGGTGATCTGGGCCACTGTGGTGCTCTTAATGTCACATCCAAGTTGCTCCAGTAGCTTTCTGTTGCCATAATGAAGGAGTCCTCCCATAAAGATCGGGTACAACTCAAAGGACCTTGTGTCATCTGTTTGCTGCGGCTGTGGGCCTTGCACTCCCAGCAAGCTTTGCTCCACCTGATCGAGAACATCTTCATTGTAACTGTCTTCTGAGCGGAACATTTCTGCAGCCATGGTGTTAGCAATGCGCCCCCTACTAAGGCTAGTTACCCGATCAAAAAATTTGGGAAACAGTTTCACTAAGTTGAACAGGGCAAAGATCCTGAGAGGTATGAACTTGGAGAGAATGGTCATTAAGGTAGTTATGTCCTCACCAGCTTGTCCAAGGGCAGATGATACTTGCTTAGTCACCTTCTCAAGGGCAGTTTTATTCTCACCAAGTACAACATAAAGGGCAGCCAGATACTCCTGCATGGCTGGAACAGCAAAAACATATCGTTTCTCACCTGACTCAGTAAGATTTCGACTATGTTCCACACAAGGCATGAGGAAGAAGTCTAGCACATCTGTTCGAAACACTGCCAGTTGCTGAAGTTCTTCATCGGTTTTGGTCTTTCCACCAATCCACTGTTCAAGGTCAGTCTCTGAAAAAGAAGTATGTTTACTGTTGACTCCATCGAAAGCCAGCTTCCCTACAGTGCGGACCACATAAAGCATTAATGAATTCTGTTCCTCTGGTGAAGATATGTTTCCTCCTGCTGTCAGCACCTCTCCCCCAAAGTTAAGCCTCAGGAAGCTTGTGTAGATACCAGTAAGAGTGCAAATAGGTGCCTTGGCATCAGTAAAGTGCAGAAAGTGAAGTGTGGCACACATGAGCCAGCAGTAGGAAGGTAAAAAGCAGGCTGCTGCTAACTGGCTCTCCCGCTGCAAGTTGAAGTAGAGCATCTCGATCAGAGATTCTGCTTCTTTGACTGGCTTTTCTCCACTTTGTTGCAACAGTCTACTTGTAAAGTAGGTTCTCTGGCGATCAGGATCATTGAAACCACAGATCTGAGCATAGCCATTCACATATTTCTTTGGGATAAGATCTACAGCAGACAGCCTGGTTGTGACCAAAATGCTGGCCTGAAAAATATTCAATAAGAAAGGTATAGTGAGTGATTTCTCTTCAGTGGTTTCTCCAAAACACAACTCTAAAGCTAAAGGACTGTCTGTCTGGCAAAGTGGACGACTAATACAAGGAAATGTAGTTATTTTTATACTGTGCAATGCTAGGAATTTGTCCTGTGTTTGTTTTTCCTAACAATTATTTGGTTATGCAATATGATTTTGCTTGGGGAGTGGGGGATTGGGGTGGGGATTCAGATGTTCGAAAGATAAGGTGGTGGTTGTCGTGATTAACATGCGACAAGGAAAATCACAGCTAAAATCATGTGTACAAAATAACTGAATAAGTCAAAAAATAAATGTGACAAATATTTTTGGCACCCCTAAAGAATTTTATAAGGATGCTAATAATTAATAGAAGGAGACCAGAAGTTTAGACACACCTCAGGTAGGAGGTATTTCCTCAGCAAGTTCACCACAACAGCTCCTGCTGGAAGAGCCTCATTAGGATCACTGCATAATTCAGTGGTGGCAATCCTAAAGTCTAACTTCATCTTCTCCATTCCGTTGAAGATGAAGAGGACCTCACTGGCCTGGTTATTATCTCCACTGAGAAATGGTGTCTTGCGAAGGTGTACATATTTTCTACCCACAAGGTCTCTTAATGATATGGATTTAGACAACTGAGAGAGATCTTCACAAGAAAAGGGCACCACCAGCTTGAACTGGGACAGGGCTGAACCAGCACACCAGTCCAAAACCAGCTTGCGGACAACTGTACTTTTCCCAGTCCCAATAGCTCCATAGAGCAATATGTTGAGTCCTTGTTGCTCTGTGATGCTGTTTCTTAGGTCAAACAGATGTTTAGCTGTGACAGATTTTCTCAGTGATTCATTTCCTTTGAAGGGATTAATCGAGAAGCCTTTTCCTTCTTCTGGGGGTTTCTCAAGAATAAGTGGCTCTACATGCATGGTTTCAGGTGAAAAGTAACCCCCAAACTGTTTCTCTTCCCGAGGCAAGTGACTGAACCACATCGTTAACTTATGTTTGTGGAGCTCTATGGGATCTGTAGATCAAATTCAACACAGCAATGAGAGAATAATATTGCTAAAAGCAAATATGAAGTTTTTACTTAATTTGCAACCTGGACCCAATACCCAAAGGCTGTTGTGTATAGCTACAATTTATTCCATGGTATGCCAAAAGTTATAGCTCACCTGTGTTTGGTGTGCCAGAACAATATAACCTCAAACTGTAACCAGAGAATGATGATCTCGTAAACTTTATTCGTTCACTCCACCCCATTCTACAAGGACTCATCCACCTGTCCAAAAACACTTCTGAAACAAGACTGTAACACTAGGGTGTGCATTTTTGCTATATTCTTACATGCTAGAAAATCAAACTGCTTTAAATCATGGTATATTACCTGGGCTGTAATAAGGATCCAGCTTTTCTGACACAACAGAAGTCACTAGCTGGAACGGTGAACTCCAGTTCTGATAAAGATAATAGGAATACAAATCAGCAAAAAAAAAAACAGTACTTAAAAGCAGACATGTAGATAAATCAGAGAAATGTGCTTTAAAAACACCCACTTCTCTCTGGAAATGTTGACTCATGTTTGTAGGGCAAGTCATTTAGTGATCTGTAGGATCTCCTGCTTATAGCTTCTGTTCCTGTCACCCTTCCAAATCGCCACATTCTGGTATCCTTTAAGACCCCTCCTAAAATAGCAACAGTCCTAATGTAATACGGTTATGTTTCTTTACATTCATTGCTTACATTTATTTGAATGTTTTAACCCGATACAGAATCATACAGATCAACCTCCTAATTTTCCGAGCAAGTTGCACTGTTTGCAGAATAAGTGTATATGGAAAATGATATGCGTGTATTTTGCATTTGTTCTGATGAACATCATGCTTCAAATCAGAGCATGTATACTGTGTCCCAAAACATAGGGGAAATTACCACTGTTTAGCAATATGTCTTCCAAGAGTTTTCATATATATATATATACTGTTGGCAAACTGGGAATCAAAGTAGAAGGGAGAAACAACCCTGTGTGTGTTTACAAAGAAAGTCGGCGGAGTCCAAATACTTGGGGACCACAAACACTTTGCGCTTGACTTGAAGTTACATCTGTTGTTTACAGTTGGCTTTAGTCCTATTGCTCTTTAAAATGATCTACTAATGTTTTAACGCAACGATAATCGCCGAGGATTGAGAGGCGGGACGACATCTACTTGAAAGCAGAATATTGCGGAAGTACAGTGGCCGAGAAGTGCAAAACAAAACACAAAAATGAACACAAAATAACAAGTCCAAAAAAAAAAACCTACAATTTATAAACACAGTGACACATCCGAAAACAAATTAGCAAGACAGAAAACACATTTAACAAATCACACAAAACTGAAAAGGTAGGTATAGTTTCAGATTGATTACTTACCGCTGATTGGACGACACATCTGTCAATCAAGATATACAGGAAGTAAGAAATTGTAAACAAAGAAATTGTTTCTTGTATATTAGTGGTCTTCTGAGTTTACTTGAAACCATTGTTTGTCCACAGCGACGCTTTCAATGCTAGAAAATAAAAGTTTATATTGGCAAGAAACTTGAAAATGGAATTTATTCATCGCTAATTTGAGGAAGGACATTCACATGCCGTGATTTTGGATCTGCTGTTAACACACCATGCTATAAAGAGTAGATTGCGCTCTCTAAAAACACACCCAAATGACACAATTCTGTTCAGAGGAAAAAAAAAATCCCCATTAAATGAAGTAAAGAATGAATAAGAGCAGAGCTGTGTGGACCAAGACAGTTGTTCGGCTACCGGACAATGCGGTTAGCGCGTCAGCAGAAACACACGGTGCGTGTAAACCGTGATGATGTTATGCGGCTCCTGCAAGAACTTACAGATCAGAGGACACGCCGTAGGTTTGTTAATTTTTTATTTTAACCGCAGTACGGACAAAACATATTAATACATGCACACACGAATTGACTCTCCAGTACTACCGCAGCCTGATGAATTTCCTGTACATCTTGATTGACAGATGTATCGTCCAATCAGCGGCAAGCAATCCATTCACAAAACACACCTACTTTTTCCGTTTTGTCTGAATTGTTCGTGTTTTCGGATTTGCTATTGTGTTTATAATTTGTTGTTTTGTTTTTGCAAAAACGACCTAAGGGGCCATGCAGTTGACTTCATGCATTATGGACTTCATTTTCTGATGTTTTCTCGTGATCTTGACAAAACCAAAAGCTGTTTTCTCACAATGTAACTTTGTCCTGAGAAAATCTGGCGCTGTGTCTGGTGTTACATGCGCGTTGGAATCTTCGCCATCACAAATGTAATAATTACCCGCTGTAGAGATGGATTTTATCTCCGCATTAACAGAGAGGGGTCTCAAGTGTCGGACACTAACGTGGACGTGACAATCCTGCAGTGAACACGTAATCTTGTAGGCCACCACCGGAAGTTACAGGCAATAGGATTTTTTTTTTTTTCACTGGCTTTTGGATTATTGCAGAAAATAAACTCCATGACAAGCAAACGTTTATGATTCTTACATGTTTCGTTCATTTAGATAATCTACACAAATGAACACAACATTTATGATTTCTGAAGCCTAAATACACTCGACAGAAGTAAAAGCTAATGTTATGGTCTAAAACGAAACGGTCGCCTGACTTTAACGTCACCACCACTAAACTTCCGACAACTCTTTCGTTCTTTGTTTATTTATTTATTTGTTTTAAAAATAATAAGCATTTTTTTTTTTAAATACAATTTCGAAAATACTATAAATTGATAAATCTACAAGTTGATAAGTTTGAGTGACTCAAGAGCGCGAGTATCAACACAACGAGGCTGTACCAGATGGAGTTTTCCTCTTCGGCTTGATGACGTGTAATTTCCTCGACGACCTCTGTAGTCCCTTTTAACCACTTGTTATCAACCGTCTTTTTCAAGTCACGTAAAAGCTTTTTTTTAAAATCCTGAGTGGGGTATTACTGATGTATTTTATGTCGTAGTACAAAATGTGAACATATCTTGAGCTTGTGTTAACCACAGACCTTATTTCAGGTATTGAACCAAAAACCCATTCAAAAACCCCATTGACATCAGGACATAACTTTATGTCGAGATCACGAGAAAACAACGAAGAAAAAAAAAAATGAACAATGCATGGCCGTTTAGGGTTTCAGTAGAATGTACCACAATAACAGTAACAGATCTTTCATGGCAGCTGTAATAAATAATTTTAGTGGTAACTTCGTATATAATGTTTACACACTGCCGCGCTGTACACTGTTGAATCAGGAACTGGTTAGATAGTTAGCTGATTGCTTTGAAATCGCTACTGTCCTGGTTTCAGGCTCAATTTCAGTAACAAACGACAATGTTTTCTTTAACAGGTTAAGAGAATATTTCACTACAGCCAAAGCCATGTTTATGTAAACATGGCGATGGGGTGACTTTTAACAAGGAGACGTAGTAACGACATTAAAGTTAAAGAACAAAAGTCACGATTAAGTCATTATAGAGGAATCATTGTCATCTTACCTACTGCTTTAACATTGATGCATTGCAGCTTCATGGTCCGATTTTATATATTTATACCTAATCGATCGCCATAAAAGCCACAAATTGATGTACACACGGCATAAGTACTGCAGAACTTCCTGTTCCTGAAAGCAGGGTGTACTGTACAGTCTCTCTCTCTCTCGGACAAGTTTCTACCGAATCTCATTCAGATATGTTTTAACATGTCGAAATCACTTGTACTGTCATTATAATTTCTTGCAAGCTTTTGCATATGGCTAAACCTCATAGCCTTACCACAGAGATTATCACAAGCCTGCAACACATAAAACTCCTATATATAAATTTTGGTGCATTTTGATATTAGATATTAGGATTATATTAGGAAGTTTAACCTGCCTCTAGTACACTGAACAGCATGCTTACTTGTATTTGAATGTATGAATGCATGCATATTATAAATATCCATAAGCTCTGATCCAGTGTTCGTTGACATTGAGTAGTACTTAGAACAATGGCCAAACAATAATAACCTGTTCAACTAAAAGTTTTGAAACACAGTGCACTTTTGTCAGTGCACTCTGTTGAAAGAATACACCAGTTTATTACTTAATTTCATAATCCAGTTGCTTGTCATTTTGCTGACCTGCTTTTCCAGTGTTGTCTTCGGAGACATGATGTTCTGTGAGCATAAGAAGTTGGGAGAGCAGTTGGAAAATTGCCAGACCTCATTTTATGAGTAATTCATGTAGAAATTTCATGTAGACATTTACAAAGGGTTCAAAAGCTTTTTACCCCACAGCAAGAGGGTCCCTGGTTTTTGAGCTTGATGCAATTCTGTTTGTACATGTTCTCCCTGTGCCCACAATGGTTTCTTCTTCCAAATATATGCCTGTAGGTGTCAGTGTGTGTGTGTGTGTGTGTGTGTGTGCGTGCCTATTGTCCAAAACAAAATCCTACAGATACAGGTCAAGAGCTTCAGTTGATGCTCATAAACAAAAATAAAAAAAAAGTGACTGAAGCACTTGACCTGTATCTGTATGATTTTTTCTTTTGCATTGCAGTGATGCTACATGATTGGCTGTTAAGATAACTGCATGAATGTGGAGGTGTACAGGTGTTCCTAATAAAGTGGACGGTGAGTGTATAAAACAATTTGTTGCAACAGTTTCGGGAAGCCACATGCTGCAGTTCCCATTTTTGGGCACTACATGCAACAATAACTATAAGGAGAAATGTTATACGGTTGCACAACATCTAGAAATGTGACCAAATCAGTGGAACAAAAAAGCAACATCTTTAAAAAATATTGGTCACTCAAATGGGGTAATTCATTTTCAAGTAGATTTAAAATGTATGAGGACTCTATGAAAATTACCTTTACCAAACGCTGATATATGGTGGTGTATTAGACAAACTAAATAGCACTCATATTCCCTTTCAAGTACTGCCTGTGAAGGCACACAAATCCCAATGTTTTTACCTTCCTACATAAAGTCTCTCATATGTTACCAACTAGCTTGAACTACTTTTTATATTTAGACACAGGAAGGATAAACCTTTTAATATGGTTGTCTAGCTAAACTTCCCTCTGTTTTCATCTGCTAAGTAATTATATCAGAGACATGATCTTGCCTTGCCATTATCGGAGACGCACAGGTTTCATACCATTACTAAAGAAAAAATTTAATTCAACACTCTTTTAGACAACAGCCCAGGCACTTTTTATTTTTAATATATATATATATATATATATATATTTATATCTCTTTGGTTTTTCCTATGCTGATGGATGACAAAGGAATTGCAACCTCACATTTATACACAAAAGAAACAGAGCATAGTTAAAAGGCATTAATATAGTTCCTGTATACTAAGTGCAAATTTAATTAAAATAAAATATTACCTAGAATTTAAAATTGATTGCATTTATGATAAACATAATTTTGCAAAAATGTATTGCTTTGTTGGATGATTCACTTATTCAGTGAACGCCTTAGTGTTATTCAATCCAGATTCATTAAAAATATTGCAGTACTAAACTCTTAACACCCATTATATTCAAAAGAATGTTCAAATTATAGCTGTACCATCATACTGTGAAGATCCTAAACACAACAATAACATATAATGAATTTGAAGGGTTTTTAGTTTTTATTTCAACAACCACAAAAACTCTAAATCAGAAAATAAAACCATCATACAACAGATATACAAAGGTTTTTCTGCATCTTCAAATGCCATGTGAAATCCTACACACAGGGGGAGGTGTACTCCGTCTCAGACTGGTCACCTGAATGAAATATGTTGAGAATCAGCAAATGATACCAGTATAGTTGTAGTAACTATTTAAATAAAGCAATCCTGGAAAGTCTTACTTGTTTGGTAGTAATCATAAACTTTGATCACCGCGGGCTTGAGATTCTTGACAGGAAGCACCTGTTTAATGTGTAGCTGATAGTTGATAGGAATATTCCTCTTGAGCTGTTAGTTACACCAGATATCATATTGTAAACACTCAATCATATCTGTATTTTATGTGTAATAAATAGAGCATACGTTTCTTGGAGTGGATATACAGCACAGTTGTGTAATAATAATTAATGCTATATACAGTGCCTTGCGAAAGTATTCGGCCCCCTTGAACTGTTCAACCTTTTGCCACATTTCAGGCCTCAAACATAAAGATATAAAACTGTAATTTTTTGTGAAGAATCAACAACAGGTGGGACACAATCATGAAGTGGAACGAAATTTATTGGATATTTCAAACTTTTTCAACAAATAAAAAACTGAAAAATTGGGCGAGCAAAATTATTTAGCCCCTTTACTTTCAGTGCAGCAAACTCTCTCCGGAAGTTCAGTGAGGATCTCTGAATGATCCAATGTTGACCTGAATGTCTAATGTTGATAAATAGAATCCACCTGTGTGTAATCAAGTCTCCGTATAAATGCACCTGCTCTGTGGTAGTCTCA
>JAFFST010054527.1:61487-73506 GCA_022414735.1 Noturus placidus | reverse complement strand
TGTTTTGCAAGGAGGAATGGGCAAAAATTTCAGTCTCTCGATGTGCAAATCTGATAGAGACATACCCCAAGCGACTTACAGCTGTAATCGCAGCAAAAGGTGGCGCTACAAAGTATTAACTTAAGGGAGCTGAATAATTTTGCTCGCCCAATTTTTCAGTTTTTTATTTGTTGAAAAAGTTTGAAATATCCAATAAATTTCGTTCCACTTCATGATTGTGTCCCACCTGTTGTTGATGCTTCACAAAAAATTCCAGTTTTATATCTTTATGTTTGAGGCCTGAAATGTGGCAAAAGGTCGAACAGTTCAAGGGGGCCGAATACTTTCGCAAGGCACTGTAGATAGATAGATAGATAGATAGATAGATAGATAGATAGATAGATAGATAGATAGATAGATAGATAGATAGATAGATAGGTGGATGGATGGATGGATAGATAGATAGACAGTCAGACAGATAGCTCGATGGATGGATAGATAGACAGACAGACAGGTAGATAGATAGACAGACAGGTAGATAGATAGATAGATAGATAGATAGATAGATAGATAGATAGATTGATAGATTGATAGATTGATAGATAGATAGATATAGACAGACAGAAGGATGGATGGATGTACTTTATTGACCCCTGAGGGATCATGTGTGGAGATATAAGATATAAATATAGAATAAAAAGAGAAAAATAAAAAGGTGATTTAAAAAATAAGAGCCTTTACCAATGAACTTGTAGAAAATTCTCCATTTTCAGAGGCTCATTATTTTGCTGTGTGGATTAGCGCCCAGGCTAATCTCACTAATTAGCAACATTAGCAAGGCTCCTAAACTCGACCACCTGCTGTGAGGAGAAAAACCTCCCGTGGACCGAAGCTCGGCTTTGACACAGCCTGCTGAAGAAAAATAATAATAATAATAATAATAATAACAATATCGACTCTTCAGGCTGAGAGAGAAAATCGCAGGTTCGAGGTTGACACTGCTTCAATCACTCATCGACGGCAGTCTATGTAGGTCATCGCAACAGATGCAAATGTGGGTCAGAGGAACCCCTGCTGTCAATCAGGAGACAAAAACACAGCCAGGAAGGTCATTTATACCCGAACCCATTAAAGGAGGTAGCAGGGGGTCGCTTACCGTCTGTCCTTGAGGCTCGGAACATTCCGGAAATCTTACACTCACTGCGGGGGATTCTTTCTGCTGTTTTCATTCAAACCGCTACTTACCGCTAATTATAGAAGGTATCGGTACATGTCTATTAGCTCCAGGATAAATGATTAGAAAGGAAGAGATAATAAACAGAAAAAAAACATATACAGGGAAACAGTCCATTCCGGCGTTACAGCTAGCTATCAGTAGCTTAATGATAATATAGTGCTAACAGATAAACCCCTAGCGGGGGAAAAAACTGAAAAATAAAGTGAACAGAGAAAATGAGAGAAAGAGACGTGTGTTTTTGTGTCTATTCTTCCGTTCCATTGCATAATCTCTTACTTATCTATTCGCTAGTCGAGCCTCAAAGGCTTACGACCGAGTGCTTTCTTCAGATTAATTTTCTAGAACAGCGCTTGTCCGTATCGCTCCGTGGATAATATAGGTTTTCTTAAAGCAGTGAGACATTTATTTCGATACCGTTAAAATCTATGGAAGGAGTCTCTGGTATCGGAGGTGAAGACGAGGTAAAGAGGTAAAAGGAGTCTACGCTTATTTGCAAGCTGCCTTTTTGTTTTTTAAATCTAACTTCAGGAGGGAGATAAAAGTGTGTTGTGTAAGAAAAGTAAAACACTTGGGGACTTCAGAGTGCTGAGAGGAACTCAGTCACAGTGCGTGTGTTTCAGGACGGAAGGTTTGGTACAGAGCTGCAGGACGGAGTCGTGGAAACGTGACGATTAAACACGTGCCTGTTTATAAAATAAATTATCCTTCAGTTTTGTGCTTTCTTAGGTTTGTGGTATAAAAAAAAACAAAAACAAACTTTAATTAATAAATCATTGGTTAATTAATCAGTTAATCAATTACAATTTGATATCAATTAATAAATACAATACATTTTTTATTTTTCGTGTTTTAGGCTCTTTTAGAGGTTTTTGATAATAAACAAACAAAAAACAATAAATTAACATTAAACAAAAAAAACTAACAAATATTAAAATTTCCCAATTTTTGGCCTCCAGTTTTTGTCTTTGTGCCTTTTTAAAAAAAAAAGTCTAAGAAATTATAATAATAATAATAATAATAATAATAATAATAATAATAATAATAATAATAATAATAATAATGTTACACTGTTATACGTTTATTTATAGTTTGGAAAAAAAGACGGTCCAAGATGTTTGTGACTTTTTAAAAATTTGGTGAATTTTGTAAATTCTTCCTGAAATTAAACTGATAGCCGTAAGCTTTATTTAATTATTTACTTATTAGCAACATTAGCAAATGAAACAAATTTCCAGACTGAACCCTCTGCCCTTTCTAAACTAATTCTGGGGTTTTTTCGTCCCGTTATAACGCTCTATAATCTGGTCAAGTTTCTCTCCGACTACAAATTTAATTGTAATTAAATAATTAAGTGTTAATTAGCAGCAATAAAATGAAACCCACCCGATGATGATAATTAAGTCCTGATCTGCAGATCTGCATCGTCATCGTCGTCGTCTCACGCGCTGTTCAAACGTATAAAACTTTACTACACCCCGCAGGAGGAAGTGACACACTGGCAGGGTTGTTTTTTTTTTTTATTCCCACCCCCCATCCCCCCGAGTTATGGTCCCCTGGTGACATTTTAAACGTTATAGAACAGGACTTTAAAACTGTGAGAGCAGTTTATAAAACTCTGAGTTATTTATCACTTCCTCCAGCAGGCGAGCTTCACGTCCGCTGCAGGGTTTCTCACAACGAGTTCTGTTTATTACTATTTTTATTTTAAAGTTTTATTTAGAAATGTTAAAACGTCCTGCTTTTTATTACAGAGACAGTGTTGCCATGGTGACCGAGGCCATTACCGGGTCAATGACGGCCTGTTATGAAGCGGCTCAGCTGACGTAATAAGAAGCCTTTTTTTTGTACCTTTATTTGGTAACATTCAAGAGGAAGCTCACTTTTGCATAAATTTTACATATTTACATATATTAGGAATAAGCTATATGACAAAAAAAATCACAAAAAGTTGGTTAAGAAGTGTCTCACAAAACTTTGTTGTGTTTGAAAAAATCGATAAAGTTTGCATAAATATAAAAAATAAATATATAATTTAACAATGAGAATTTTTAAAATGTTTTATTTATTTGTTTATTTATTTTTTTACAATTTTAAAGTTTAATACAAAAAAAATTGTTATAAATTTACTACAAAACTTTCTGATCAGTTTGTAAATACATACATTTTTAATTTAAATTTAAAACATATATATTTCAATTCCTGTGATATCTCAGAATTATTATTGTAAAATAGAAAAAAGTGTGAATTTTCTTCAGGGATTAATAAAGTCATCTATCTTTCTATTTATCTATCTAACCTCAAACAGGAAGTAAGTAACGTGGCAAGTTGGACCAATCACATCACAGCGTGAGAGCAGAGAGCTGACACACCTGATGTGGAATACACCACAGATATGTTAAAGAGAACCCCAAACCAACCATTTTCAACAGAACCCCAACTAGAACGAGGACCCAAACTAGAGCCAGAATCAGAACTAGAACCAGAACCAGGGCTCGGACTCCTACCTGTAGCGAGTCTCAGAGTTATATAATACGAACACAGAGCTCATTGTGTGTTCATCAGAATCTCATTATAATCTCATTAATATTCAAATGAGTGGGAATATGAATACATTTAAATAATTATTCATGTAGAATTAGTAAAGGAATGCAAAGAAACAGGTCTGGAGCGAAACACTGAAACACAGCGGGGTGTCTCGGTGTGTGTGTGTGTGTGTGTGTGTGTGTGTGTGTGTGTGTCGTCAGCTCTATCAGATCAGTAGTGCCTGCTGCGAGTGTGAGCTTTAATGCGCTCCTTCACTAGCCAGCTGGCACACACTCACACACACACTCACAAACACACACACACATTTACACACACACATACACACACACACACACACACACACACACACACACACACACACACACATACGCTGCAAGCGTCACTGCATCTCCATCCACACATTACGAGGGACGGATGACAAAAGGATTAACACACACACACACACTGTTCTGGTGAGTTGCCTTAAAGCCATTACCTCGCGCCACATTGGCCTGCCATCGCACATGCTGGATAGCCTCGGCTTTCCCATGAGCACCTTCCACACACACACCCACCCACACACACACTCCCACCCTCCCTCAGGTCTATATATCACATTTAACACTCTGTCAGTAACAGTCTATAACATTTCAATTCTACACACTCAGTGTGGAAAACTAGGAGTAGATAGGTCCAAGACAAAAAGGACACACACACACACACGCACACACACACACGCACACACACACACTCACACACTCACACAAACTCACACACACACGTGTGTGAGTGTGAGTGTGTGTGTGAGTGTGTGTGTGTGCGTGTGTGTGTGTGTGCGTGAGTGTGTGCGTGCGTGTGTGCGTGCGTGTGTGTGTGTGTCTCCACGCCTCTGTGTTATGACGATTATACAGTTTAGTTATTAAAGAGAGGCGTCACATCGTACTTTTTATCCCTTTATAGTTACATTTAATGTTCCGTTCTAGCTCACGGCGTGACAGCGTAAACACTGGAGACTCCTTTCGTACACATGTGTTTACGAAGAGCGTCCACCTTACAGGTTTTCATCAACGAGCTGTTACTATGGAAACGACAGCGTATGAAAACAAGCAAGCGGAGCTTCCATCGTCACTAAAAACGAAAACGGAAAAATGAACCAAAGAACTTCTCGTCCAATCAGAACACAGAATGGGGGTGTCTCTCTCTCTCTCTCGCCCCTTCCTCTCTCTGTCTCTCTCTCGTCTCGCTCTCTCTCTCCCTCCTCTCTCTGTCTCTCTCTCACTCTCTCTGTCTCTCTCTCTGTCTCTCTCTCGCTCTCTCTCCCTCCTCTCTCTGTCTCTCTCTCTCTCGCTCCTTCCTCTCTCTGTCTCTCTCTCGTCTCGCTCTCTCTCTCCCTCCTCTCTCTGTCTCTCTCTCGCTCTCTCTCTCCCTCCTCTCTCTGTCTCTCTCTTTGTCTCTCTCTCTCTCTCGCTCTCTCTTTCTCTCTCTCTCTCTGTCTCCCCCTCTCTGGAAGCTCGGTTTAATTAGAACCTTATTTATTTATATAATTGATGAACTTTGCGTTTTAGTAATTACGGGATTGTGGGCTGATCTTCGTGTCGATAAGAGACACGTGGGATCACGTATCGATCGTCTCGGGAAGGAGAGACGCACGCCGTTTGTTTCTCCCTCTCTCTCTCTTTTCTCTCTCATCGTTGTCTCTCCGTTCGTCCTTCGGGAGGCTGGATATATTAGATATAACCAATTCAATTTTATGCACCGAGCTCACACACACTCACCCACACACACACACACACACACCCTCAGGGACATAAATACACACATTTTTAATGCACTCTGCACCAGGAAAAGGGCCTCACACACTCAATTATTAATGTAACGACCCGCCGACTTAATTAAATAATAAAGACAGTGTGCTTCTGCGCTGGAATGGAATGAGGAACGAGGAATGAGGCCGCCTCATGTATATTAGAGAAGCCGGCAGATATGCTCCTCGGCCATGATAAAAGGAAAGGGGGTGGGGGGAGCGGAAGATAAACAAATAAAGAATGCGGGATGACCTCGAGTCGTTATTTTCCCCGCGGAAGAGATGAATGATGCGTTGAATAAATACATGCATGAGGCAGTAAACGGATATTAGCCTCCTGTGGGTTGTGCTCCGGGAAAAAAAAAGAGTATTAGAGGAGCTGAGAGGGTGAAAGTGGCGATATATTACCACTTCCTGCTTTAAAGATCGGATTTACACGCAACTTAAACACTGGAGTGCGTCGATAAAAGCGAGTCGTTATCGAACGCGGCTACACGGACAATCTACGTATCGTTTACGGGACAAAAAAAAGCTGAGATTTAAAATCCAACAGCTTGATAGCGCTGTTTATAAGATCAGTCCGATTTGAATATGCATATGCATATTCATAACGTAAAGCAAAAACAACAACAACCACAACAACAAGATCTGGCATTTTTAATCTGCGAACTTTTTTTTCCCCGCTGCGTCTTCAAGACGTTGTTCACAACATTATAAATGAACTAACAACCTGGATTAAAGGTGCGGTGAGTGATTTTTAGCGCCCTCTGCTAAAGCGCCCACTGATTGTAATTTCGATGGGCACCTTAACAAGCCTTAGTCTTACCTGTCAGCAGACTCCGCCCACTCCTCAAACGCCTCGTTGTGGTTTCATTTCTCAGGCATGTTCTTTCTGGGCCAGAAAAAATTCAACAGAAGCTTGCAAAGAAGAAATCGGCAAGTTTTACCGCACAGGTAACGACGATGAGCTGCGACAAAATAACACCCAAAGTGAAGTTTTGTCAATTCTATGCAAATTAGGTATGAAGCAGGTAGTAAATCTGGAACGTTAAGAAGAAACTCATTCCAGATTAAAAGTGCGGTGCAGTGAGTGAGGTTTAGTGCCCTCTGCTGCTCATGATTGTAATTCCAACAGAAACTTTGACTTTCTCATAATAGTTGCCTTTTAAGGCATGTTCTTTCAGGAGGTGGAGCTCACTTCTAGGCCAAAAAAAAGTAAACAGAAATATTATTATATTTAATATATTATTAAATATTTATTATTAAATATTATTAAATATAAAAAAATATATTTAATATATTATTAAATATGGGTCATATTATGTTTACATACAGTTGCGAGTGACAGCGAGACATGAGTGGTCATTTTGTACGTACCTAAGCAGCAACCCGTAGACGTGTCGTCAGTGACAAAAAGCGCTTGAAACAAGATTTTCTCAACTCTATGCAAATTAGGCTACAAATAACACGATTAACCCAAACTATCATCTCGAACCGTTCCTCGGACTGAAACCACAAACGTCTGAACGAAAGGTTCGGAAACACTTTTTAAAAAATGACACACCGCACCTTTAAAACGAACTCCATGTTTATTCTGAAGCGGATTGTGGCTGCAGTAACGCCAACACTGAAAGGTTTAAGGCCGCGACGTTCGCTACGCGCCCACAAGACAGGGTACAAGTGACTTGGTTCCTTCTAACGTGAACAGCGGACAAGCGTGTGCTGAACTTATCTAATTACTCCAGGTCTAGGAAACACTTTTAAAAACGACACACCGCACCTTTAAAACAAACTCGTGTCGTGATTTTAAATCGCAGGTTGCGACTACGAAGAACCAAAAGCCGGACGTGACGAACACGTTAATAACGTCACGTTCAAGGGCACGACATTGGCGTGTAAAGCAATCTGCATGCGGACACAAGCGTGTGAACAGGATGTTCTGATAAATATTCAGGATATTCCATTACATACGAAGATTTCTCTCTCTCTAACACACACACACACACACACACACACACCTAAACGATGGATTTGTCACAATGTTAATTTACAGATAAATAAAAATTAAAGATTAACTGAAGAAAGGAAAATATAAAATGTAAAATATTTTTGCGGTTTTTTTTTTATTTTTATAACTGATTAAGTGAAGGGAATATTTGTGCTTTTCTCTCAGGTTTATGAATTTATATATATATATATATATATATATATATATATATATATATATATATATATATATATATATACACACATTTTTTTCTTCTTCTCCTCTCCACTCCATTTTAAAGCTCCGTAGCCTCCGGCCTTCAGCCGTACAGCCTTTTAACACTAAAGCATGGAGAGCGAGGCCTGAATTATTGATCCGTCCTCCATCAGCACGGCGCTCACGTCCCAAATCACAGCCAAGGCCGAACCCGGGTCCGCCTGCTGAAATAATTAAACAGACTCTCATTAAGAGCCGAGAGGAGAGGAGAGATTGTCTGGTGGGGAGGAGGGAGGGGGGAGCCACACTCGTTCTGATGGGGGGAAGGGAGAGATGAATGAGTGTGTGTGTGTGTGTGTGTATGAGGGATATCTCTCCCATCAAATCTCCCACAGAGGCTAAAAATGACAGGTCTCATCCAGCAACGGTGAGGGAATAATAACAGAATAATAACCACAGATAGAGAGAGAGACAGAGAGAGGAAACAGAAAGAGAGACAGAGAGAGGAAACAGAAAGAGAGACAGAGAGAGAGAGAGACAGAGAGAGAGACAGAGAGAGAGAGGGAGAGACAGGACACAACAAGCCGTGACGTTGTGTAGTGACATGGCGACATGTTGTGATGTGAACTAGAACTTGTACATGTCACGTCACAACAGCACGTCACCACGCCTCATCACAATGTCACGTCTCACCACGCTACATCACAATGTCACGTCTCACCAAGTCTCATCACAATGTCACGTCACAACACCACGTCACCACGCCTCATCACAATGTCACGTCTCACCACGCCTCATCACAATGTCATGTCTCACCACGCTACATCACAATGTCACATCTCACCAAGTCTCATCACAATGTCACATCACAACACCATGTCACCACGCCTCATCACAATGTCACGTCTCACCACGCTACATCACAATGTCACGTCACAACAGCACGTCACCACGCCTCATCACAATGTCACGTCTCACCACGCTACATCACAATGTCACGTCACAACAGCACGTCACCACGCCTCATCACAATGTCATGTCTCACCACATCCCATCACCTTAATTCCAAGTGTCTAGAATCACAGTCATCATCACAACGCCTCATCACTACACCACATCAAAATGTCTCATCACATCACCATGTCGCGTCACGTCAAGTCCCGTCATGTCTCGGTTTGAGACGTCATTTAACCTTAAAGTTACGCAACTCTTTCAGAGAAGTCCATCCCCTAATTCTGTTCACAAGACAATAGCAACAAAAACGGAACGAGCAACACGTCTATTTCTCTCTGATACGGTGAAACTTCGATCAACACTCACGCTTGTAACTGATCTTAAGTGATTCCCATGCTTACAGCTAGTTAGCATAATGTACTGCAATCTACATAACTAGCAGTAGCTAAGTTAGCTATGTAGCGCACCAATCACAGCTTTCCGTTTATTAAGAATCCACTAAACAGTGATTGGACTGGACGTCCAATCATTTTACAAGAGCGGAAAAATTTCAACAGGTGTTTTTTTTTTTTTTAAATTATGTCACAATCCTTGTCCCTTCCAGCGTACAGAAACGAGTCTTCACGCAAATCCAATCTGCTGTTGCCGTTAGAAACAGGAGTTACCCCAGAGAACAGCTGTTGTGGGGGCGTGGACACGCATTCATGCAGAAGGAGGGCAGGACAATTTCTGGATGAAACGTCGCAACACAAGTCGTAAAAAACCATGAACACGCACACACTCACACTCACTCACATACACACACACACACGCTGCGTTAGAGCCCTGCGGCAATGGTGCACGTCATTATTTCCTCATTAGTGCGCCGCATTATAACATTAGAACTCTGTAATGATTTTTTAAGAAACGTTCCAAACCGTTGCTTTGATGAAGTGAAGGAGGGGGCGGAGTATCACTGCAGGTCATTGCTTATGCAAATGAAGAGTGGGCGGGGCTTATGGGCCCCAGGAATCTGAGTGAGAGAGAAAGAGGGAGAGAGAGGGAGGAAAAGAATCGGAGGGAGAGAGAAAAGCTCAGGGAGAGATTGAGAGAAGGAGTCTGAAGGAGAGAGAGAGGGAGGGAAAGAAGTAAAGGGAGAGAAAGAGAGACTCAGGGAGAGATTGAGAGAAGGAATTTAATTAGCAGAATTTACGGACATGGACACGAGCAGTGTTTGTCATTAAACAGGAAGAGGAAGAAGAAAAATGAAGATGGAGAGAGCAGACGAAGGAAAGATGAGAAATTTGAGACGGAAAGAAAAAAGGGGGAGAAGGAGGAGAAAGAACGGAGAGAAGAGAAAAGGGGAAGAGGCAGAGAGAGAAATGGAGAGAGAGAGCAATCCGCCCTGCCATGTTTAGAAAGGTTCTCCTGCCAAGCTAAACGAAATTGCCATTATTTTTAATTAATCCCTAATTAAAATATATCACTCCACAGATTCCGCAAATCTCTCTCAATATGCAAATGAGGCCCAGTGAAAGATACTTACATATCATTAATTAATGCGGTGCATTCTTTCAGACTTAATGAGCCACGGCCTGAGCCTGCCAAAGAAAACCCCAACACAGAGAGAGAGAGAGAGAGAGAGAGAGAGAGAGAGACTGAGGGAGGGGAAGAAGTGTAGAGAGAGAAAAACAGGGAGGAATACAATTTAGAAAGGGGGGGGGCTGAGGGAGAGAGATATTCCAGCTTGGTAGAAGGAATCTGAGTGAGAGTGGGGGAGAGCACGGATAGAATCGAAGGGAGAGAGACAGACTCAGAGAGAGATTGAGAGACGGAATCTGAGGGGGAAAGAGGGAGAAAGGGGAAGAATCTGAGAGAGAGAGAAACAGATTAAAAGGCCGAAATACAGATGGGGTGAGACTGAGGGAAAGAGAGAGTAAGGGGGAGATAGAGGGAGGGAATCTGAGGGAATCTGAGGGAGGGAAAGAGGGAGGGAGAGAAAGAGAGAGAAAGAAAGTGGGGATGGAAAGAATCTGAAGGAGAGAGAGAGTGAGGGAAAGAAGTGCAGGGAGAGAAAGAAGAGGAGAGAGAGAGACTCAAGGAGAGATTGATAGAAAGAATCTGAGTGAGAAAGAAAGATAGAGAGAGGGGGAGAAGGAGGAAAATAATCGGAGGGAGAGAGAAAGAGGGATATAGAGGGAGGAAATCTGAGAGACAGGTAGGGAGGGAGAGAGAAAGAGGGACAGAGAGAGGGGGAGAGACAGAGAGAGTGAGTAAGGGAGAGAGAGAAAGTGGGATGAAAAGAATCTGAGTGAGAGAGAGGGAGAGAGGGAGAGAGAGAGAGGGAGGGAGAGAGAGGGAGGAAAAGAATCAGAGGGAGAAAGACAGACTCAGGGAGAGATTGAGGGAAGGAATCTGAGGGAGAGAGAAAGGGTGAAAGACAGAAATAGAGAGCGCAATAGATGAAGAATGTGGGAGGGAAAGAGAAAGAGAGAGACAACATCACCACAACGCTTTATTACAACACCAAGTCATAACGGCTCATCACCACGAATAATCACCACGTATTCGCATCACCACGGCCTCATGTCACCATGCCTCATCACCACGTACTCACATCACCACGCCTCATCACCACGTCCTTATATCACCACGCCTCATCACCACATACAGTACTCACATCACCACGGTTCATCACCAGGTACTCACATCACCACGTTGTCACATCACCACATCCTCACATCACCACGCCTCATCACCACATACTCACATCACCACGTCTCATCACCACATCCTCATATCACCACGACTCATCACCACGTACTCACATCACTACATCTCATCACCACGTACTCACATCACCACGTCTCATCACCACGTACTCACATCGCCACATCTCATCACCACGTACTCACATCACCATGTCTCATTACCACATCCTCACATCACCACGCCTCATCACAACGTACTCACATCACCACGTCTCATCACCACATCCTCACATCACCACACCTCATCAACACGTCATCAAATCACCACGCCTCATCAACACGTACTCACATCACCACGTCCTCACATCACCACGTCCTCACATCACCACGCCTCATCACCACGTCCTCACATCACCACGTCCTCACATCACCACGCCTCATCACCACATACTCACATCACCACAGTTTATCACCAGGTACTCACATCACCACGCCTCATCACCCCGTTGTCACATCACCATTTACATTTACATTTACATTTATTCATTTAGCAGACGCTTCCAAAGCGACTTACAAATGAGAGCACACTCACACACCAATGGTAGCAGAGCTGCATGCAAGGTGCTAGC
>JAFFST010054527.1:43641-55500 GCA_022414735.1 Noturus placidus | reverse complement strand
TTTATTTATTTATTTTTTTTTTAACAAAAAAGCCCCACTGTGCTATGGCGCCACCATCAGGCAGATCTGTTGCCCAATTATTTTTAGCAAAAAAAACAAAAACTTAAAACTTTATAAATTAAAGTGGCAAAATGTAACATATAAAATATCAAAAGATAACAGTTTAAATTAGCTAAACATAACAAATGAAACTAGCAGAGGTTAATGAAATAAACTATCAAACCTCAGCAAAAATAAAATGGCAAAAGGTAACGGATTTTAATTTAACAAATTAAGACGAAGAAAATCTAACTAAAAAAACTTTAAGAAGATTGTAAGTACATGTTCCTACCCCCCAAAAAAAAACTTTAAAAATATATTACAAATATTTTAAAAAATATATATTGTGACATAACAACGATAATATTGATATCGATATTATATCTCCGTATATTGCCCCATTGCACCGCCCTAAATATGGGTTATGTCATTATCATGATATATATTGTTATATTATATATAAATTATATTTAAAATATTTGAAAACTTTTAAAACCACAAGTTAAAAGTTTGTTAAAAATTAGAATTGAATTTAAGACGAATAAAACAATAATGACTTTGCAATTGCAGGATAAAGCTATAAGAAGTTAATCAGGAAGGAGGCGGGGCTTCAGTGGGCGTCACCCTGATAAGCATTAGAGCTGAACATGTTTGTTTATCTTTTATCACCTGCAGTAAAGTCGATTTTTATTCTTTTACTGCACGCAATGAATACCAGCTTCCGTTTATTTATATATTTTTGTTATTTAAACAAATAACAAACTTTGTGTCATAAAACTTTCACTTCCTCATGGATTTATTTTCACACGAGAGAATTAAAAAAGAAAGAGAGAAAGAGAGAGAAAGTGCTGCACATGCGCTTCCAGGAGCTAAAAATAGTGAAGAGGAGCAGAAGGTGTTGATTAATTTTCTATAAGCGCAGCTCTGACAGTAGTGCAGCTGCAACATAAATCACCGCTTTATATTAATGCGCTCGCTCCAACACGTTATCATTTCTATAGCTACGGCTTGTTCGGAGGGACGTCTATGGCGTACAGCTTATAATAAATGGGTTTTTAAAAAATGTTTTAATCACTGCTATGAAGTTTACTTACGATTTTATTTAACATTTATGGAAGGAGTCTCCAGCGTCAGTGCGAAACATAACAACAACAACAACATCAAGCTGTGATTTTTACGTGTTATTAACGTCAAGAGTCTGGTGAGGGAACGACTGTTTACAGCTGCCTTAACGTAAGCAAGAACTTGCTTCTCGACACATTTCCACGACATTAATGTAACTATAAATGGATAAAAAAAATAAAGAATTGTAACTAGCTATAAGTGCGTCTTATCTCACTCTTCCTTTCTGTGTAATATATCACACAGAACTATTTCCTCTTTCCCAACACACACATACACACACACAGAGAAGTTATGTAGGACGACGTGACACACTGCTGATTACGCAGAACGCAAAAAAAGAGAAGAAATATCATTAACAGAGAAGCAATTGGAGTTAACTGTGCAGAACTAACACTGCCAAAAGCAAAGATAACACACACATACACACACACACACACACACACACACACACACACACAACACACAACACAACACAAGCAAACAAGCAATTAGCTAAAGGTTGTGAATCTTTTTCAAGGTCGAACTTCAGCTCTGAGCAAAAAAAAAAAACCAGCGAGAGAAAAAAAGCGTTTATTATTTCTGTCCAGAATGAATGAATTCATTTATTTTAATTGTTCCTGTGTGAAAGAGAGTCGTGTCTCTGCGGTGACGTGTGAGAGTTGACGGTAGAACGTAATGTCGAATGTGACATCACAGTCGAGGAGATGAGTTACGGCGTTAAAATGTTAAAGTGGCGGTTTATTTCTCTCCGAGGCGAAGCGTAGCGTCTGAGTGTGTGTCGAGGTCACGGCTCGGGGAGAACATACGGCTGTGCGGGAGCCAACCTGACGCCAGCGTGCACACACACACACACACACACACACACACACACACACACACACTACATCACGTCTGAAAAACTGCAGCCACTTTTTTATTGATTTATTTATTTTACCACCGACTGATAATAATGATGAACTCTCTGGACAAAACCTGTAGTGCTGATTTGTTTTTCCTCTCAAAAAGTATTAATAACAGAAGCTGCTTTAAAAATAAAGTTTATTTTACAGATGAAACTGGCAAATTTAAGAAAATAAAGCAGCAAGACTTAACAAATTAACAAATTCAAATGAGCTGAACTGTGTTAATTTCTGCGGTGGTGAAAATCCTGGAGGAACTGAATTACAGGAAATGAGCAGAAATGAATAAAACTAGCAGAACATTCCTGTTTATGAACCTAGCATACACTCAGCACAATAAAACAGCAAAACTTAACGAGTTTAAATTAGAAACATCTCACGGGTGTAAACGTTTTTCGTAAAGAAAGCAACAGTTACTTCGGTGCCTAGAAACAAGCAGCCAAACATTGTGACAGATGAAACTTGCAAAACATAAGCAATTAAACTCGCAAAACTGAATAAACTTTTGCTGAAAAGTTATAAACTGAAAACAATGACTTCAACTGGCAAAAATAAATAAATTAAAACTAGAAAAATGTAAGAAGTTACTTCAGATAGCTTTCTGCTAACAAAAGGTTATTTTTAGTAGTAGTAGTATTAATTATAATAATAATAATAATAATAATAATAATAAGAATAATAATAATGCAATTGTTATTATTGTTGTTATTATTTTTATTATTATGATTACTATTATTATTATTTTGATGTTATTGTTATTATTAGTAGTAGTAGGATAACTATTAATATTATTAAGTTTTTTTGACTAAACTCAAATGTGCCAAAATGTTCTTATACAGCCATATTATGCGATACTGGGATTGTGTGTGTGTGTGTGTGTTTGTGTGTGTGTCTGTTTGTGTGTGTGTGTGTGTCTGTGTGTGTGTTTGTGTGTGTGTGTGTGTGTGGTACAGGACTGACAGTCCTCCTAAGCCGCTGTGATAGGTGGTCATTAATCTCGGTCCAGTTTAAACGGCGTATATTAATTTGTGTCATTTTTTTACCACGTCGAAGTGTGTGTGTGTGTGGTTGTTTGTGTTTGTTTGTGAGTGGTTCTTTCTTTTTTTCCCCATGCTGCTGTGGTCAGAATTGCACAGCAGGACAGTCAGACAGACACACATACACACACCGAATTTCAATACACACACTGAACTCAGAGTGTTGACATGGCAACCGGAAATTCTTAAATTTCATTTTCAGCAATGTGGGAAAGTGTGTGTATGTGTGTGTGTGTGTTTGTGTGTGTGTGTCTGCTGTACACTGCCGGTCAAAAGTTTTGAAGACTCTCGACTGAAATGTGTCTCATGATCTTAAAAACCTTTTGATCTGAAGGTGTTTTATTTTAATGACAACAAACAATCTTTTTAAATGTTTAATAATACTGTTTAAAAAACTCCAAGAAAACATTTCTGTGAGAAAGTGACAGTGATATTTTGAGAGTGAGAAAGTGAGAGAGCAAGTGATTGTATGAGAGAAAGAGAGATTGTGTAAGAGAGACTGATTGTGTGAAGGAGAGAGTGCTAGAGAGAATTAGAGTGAGCGAGAGTGACAGAGAGAATGATTGTGTGTGTGTGTGAGAGAGAGAGTGATTGTGAAAGAGAGAGAAAGAGAGAGAGTGAGAGAGAGAGTGATTGTGAGAGAGAGTGATTATGAGAGTGCGAGCAAGAGAGAGAGAGGGAGAGACTGTGAGAGATAGTGAGAGAGTGAGAGAGAGAGTGAGTGAGAGAGAGTGATAGAGAGTGATTGAGAAAGAGAGAGAGTGGGAGAGAGTGATACAGAGAGAGTGAGAGAGAGTGAGTGACAGAGAGCAATAGAGACAGAGTGATATAGAGAGACAGTGATAGAGAGAGTGAGAGAGAGAGCATAAGAGAGTGTGAGAGAGAGTTAGAGAGAGTGATAGAGACTTTGAGAGAGAGAGTGAGAGACAGAGAGTGAGTGAGAGAGAGTGATAGAGAAAGAGAGAGAGTAAGAGAGAGTGATAGATAGAGAGTTATAGTAAGAGTGAGAAAGAGTGAGAGAGAGTGATAGAGAGAGAGTGTGAGAGAGTGATAGAGAGCGTGAGAGAGAGTGAGAGAGTGTGAGAGTGATAGAGAGAGTTAGAGTAAGAGTGAGAGTGAGTGAGAGAGAGTGATAGAGAGAGTGATAGAGAGAGAAAGACTGAGAGAGAGAGTGAGAGAGAGTGATAGAGAGAGAGTAAGAGTGAGAGAGAGTGAGCGAGAGTGTGAGAGAGAGTAAGAGTGAGAGAGAGTAAGAGTGAGAGAGAGAGAGTGATAGAGAGAGTGTGAGAGAGAGTGAGAGTGATAGAGAGAGAGTTAGAGTAAGAGTGAGAGAGTTAGAGGGAGTAATAGAGAGAGAGTGAAAGAAAGAGAGTAAGAGTGAGAGAGAGTGAGAGAGAGTGATAGAGAGAGAGTGAGAGTGATAGAGAGAGAGTTAGAGTAAGAGTGAGAGAGAGTTAGAGAGTGATAGAGAGAGTGATAGAGAGAGAGAGAGTAAGAGTGAGAGAGAGTGATAGAGAGAGAGTGAGAGTGTGAGAGAAAGTAAGAGAGAGAGTGAGAGAAAGTGATAGAGAGAGAGAGTGTGAGAGAGTAAGAGAGAGAGAGTGAGTGAGTGAGAGAGAGTGATAGAGAGAGTGATTGAGAAAGAGAGAGAGTGAGAGAGAGTGATACAGAGAGAGTGAGAGAGAGTGAGTGAGAGAGAGCGATAGAGACAGAGTGATATAGAGAGAGAGTGATAGAGAGAGTGAGAGAGAGAGCATAAGAGAGTGTGGAGGGAGTTAAAGAGAGTGATATAGACTGTGAGAGAGAGAGAGTGAGAGAGAGTGAGAGACAGAGAGTGAGTGAGAGAGAGTGATAGTGAAAGAGAGAGAGTAAGAGAGAGTGATAGATAGAGAGTTATAGTAAGAGTGAGAAAGAGTGAGAGAGAGTGATAGAGAGAGAGTGTGATAGAGAGAGTTAGAGTAAGAGTGAGAGTGAGTGAGAGAGAGTGATAGAGATAGTGATAGAGAGAGAAAGACTGAGAGAGAGAGAGTGAGAGAGAGTGATAGAGACAGAGTAAGAGTGAGAGAGAGTGAAAGAGTGTAAGAGAGAGTAAGAGTGAGAGAGAGTAAGAGTGAGAGAGAGTGATAGAGAGAGTGTGAGAGAGAGTGAGAGTGATAGAGAGAGAGTTAGAGTAAGAGTGAGAGAGAGTTAGAGAGAGTAATAGAGAGAGAGTGAAAGAGAGAGAGTAAGAGTGAGAGAGAGTGAGAGAGAGTGATAGAGAGAGAGAGTGAGAGTGATAGAGAGAGAGTTAGAGTAATAGTGAGAGAGAGTTAGAGAGAGTGATAGAGAGAGTGATAGAGAGAGAGTAAGAGTGAGAGAGAGAGTGAGAGAAAGTGATAGAGAGAGAGAGAGTGTGAGAGAGAGTAAGAGAGAGTGAGAGAGAGAGAGAGAGAGAGAGAGAGAGTACACTTTCATAATTCCTCTGGGAAAAAAGTGTGTCTAAATTCATGCAGCGTCCAGTGTTCTGTCTGATGTGGTAATATCATCTTCAGGGCCATTACGGTAAAACAATATCTGCTCCCTTATCGGAGTAAAAATCGCTTTTCGTCTGGCGGAGATGAGCGAGTGGGCCGCAGCGGAGAGAGAGAGAGAGAGAGAGAGAGAGAGAAGAAGAAGAAGAAGAAGCAGAAAAAGAAAAAAATAGATTACAGTAAAAGGTTTTGCAGATAATGTTGTTTTCTCTGTGGAGTCTCAGCTTAAACAGAAAAGTCAATTGCGCACACACACACACGAGGCATGTGTGTTCTAATATTGAATCTATGCATAATAATATATCCCTAATATTCGATCAAAGCTTACAATGTTATCAAAGTATTGTCTTTACCTTTCAGATTAAAGCTGTTATATGTAACTTTTTTAAGTTAGCAGAGGAAAAAAATGCCCTGCTGATCCTGCAAGTCACACCCTATATTGTAAATATTTTTTTAAACCATTCTCTACAAGTCAGGCTGTCAGATTGGATTAGTGCAAATAAAATAAAAACCCCGCCCTTTATTACCAACCCCTTCAGATGTGTTTTTCCGTGGAATCATTTAAGATTAATCCGAGTGCGAGGTTCTGCTCAGCATAATGAACACCACAGAGCTACACGTAATAACATTTCCACCAGACACGGTGCCAAATCTCCAGAAGTTACATACTGCTGCTTTAAAGAAATAATTGTAGGGTAAATGGGAATTCAAAGCTGATGGAGGAGATGTGGGAGGAGTTACAGCTGGAATTCCTGAACGTCATAATCACAGAGCTAAGTGTGTTAGCATTTCTACCAGAGATGGCACTGAATCCAGGTCTTTCCATACTGCTGCTTTAAAGAGAAAGATCAAAGTAAAAATGGTAAAATGAGAGAAAATGAGAAGACAAAGTCGATTGGAGGAGAGGGCGCTGTGGGAAGAGTTACACACGCATGCTATACGCTTCCATGCCTGTACTAATACATATAGCTAGCTGACTAGCTTGTATGACGTTGTTACATTAACGTTATAATCACTAAGGAGAAACGTAAACGCTACGATTCTACACATTTTTTCCTTTTCTCCTGATAACTCAAGTCTGAGAGGATTTTGGATTTTAATTTCAACCCGTTTACACTTTAATTTTTTTTTTTATTTAAACACGGTTTTAAACACTTCTTAACAAAATATTTAGTGTTTTCGTGAACATCGTGTAAAATTCCTCATCACGTATTAGTTGGACAAATACGTAACTGTGCTGCTGCTGTGCGTTAATTCTGCAAATCAAAATCTCACGTTTTGATTCCCAAATACTGCTGGAAGAGCAGCTACACGATGACATCATCAAAGAGCGCCAAAGTGACAAGAGAGAGTGAGAGAGATAAGGAACAGTGCTGGGCGAGATGATGATATAATATTCATATTGTGATAAAAAAAATACATCATTATATTACAAATTCTACACTAATACATTTTTATATTCTGGAATTGTAAAAGATTTTTAAAAAAAATTTTAACTTACATTAATAATGTAATTTCATAAAAAGTTACTACTACATATTTAAAAATACGACACTACTGTATAATTACAAAGTTAGACATCGTGACATATATATTGTGTATCATTATATCTGAAATGTCTTCGAAAATCATATGATGTTTGTTTTATGTATTTCCTCTCCTTTAGATTGATTAATTGATTGATTGATTTAAATATTTAATTCTGTTCATTTATCTCGTCTCTTTACCTGTCCGTTCGTTGCTGACCGGTTACTTCCGCCTCCGTGTGTGTGTGTGTGTGTGTGTTGTCCTGATACGGCTCTCGGCGCTAATTACAGCCTCCCACCTCCGTTATACACTTCTGTAATTAGGCTCTTAAAACATGATTAACACGTCTCAATTACGCCAGTCATCATTTGCATAATTTATGAGGCGTTCTAATTGTGAGCGGGTTTTTGGACTCGAAGGCTGAGCACGCTCAGAAAAAAAAAAAGAAAAAAATAAAATAAAATAAAATAAGCGCAGAGGGAATCATTATGCCGGCGCCGAGGCGAGTCCGAGTCACGCGCCGTTAGAGACAGGGAGCCGAGCTGCGTAACGGAACTCACAGGATGACGCCGAAGATCGCAGTTACTCGATATATAAGTGTTTTTTAATGTATAGAAATATCACGTGTGTGTGTGTGTGTGTGTGTGTGTGTGTGTGTGTGTGTGTGTGTGTGTGAAAAGAGAGAGAACGGAGAGAGAAAGGAAGAGAAAGAGAAAAAAGAACAGAAAGAGAGAGAGAAAGGAGGAAAGAAAGAAAAAACGAGAGAGAGAGATTTGCACGTTCATTTGCAGTAAATGTCATAGCAGTCATACAAGCCATTTTCTCTGAGAGTGTGTGTGTGTGTGTGTGTGTGTGTGTGTGTGTGTGTGTGTGTGTGTGAGAGAGAGAGAGAGAGAGAGAGAGAGAGAGAGAGAGAGAGAGCACAGTGTGAAATTACACCCCTGCATTAAACTGAGAGGGAAAGAAGCGAGAGCTCATTCCGACGACACTGCTGCTGACTGCGCCGAGCATGTTTCGCATTAACATTCCACTCACACACACACACACTCGCACACACAGGTTTTTTATAAACAGGCTGTAACAACTACAAGATTTCCTTCCACTTTAATATACTGCCTTATGTTATAACCCGTGTTATACGTTGTCAAAGTGTTACACAACAGGTGATTAAAAATGCTCGCTTCTGACAGGCACTTGACCCCACCCCCATTCCCACCCACGTACACAAAGACCCGCCTCCAAAACTTACAGAACTTTCAGTTCAGCTAGACTGTCATAACATGAATGAACGCTGAATTGAGTTGCGATTCTGTAAACACAATGATTGGTGAAGAGGTGTTGGGGCGTGGCTACAAAATGACTGACAAGAGGCCAATCCAAATACAAACACACATTCTGGGCAGAAGCCAGGTTTCCAAATTGTTGGGGTTTTTTTCCAGCTACGTATAGGGCTGGGCGATGTAACCGATATAATACCGATATCGTCGTGATAAATGAATTTTTTACATTTTTAATAAATACAAATTAAACGGTACTGAATAAGTGGCGTTGATTTGACATGAAAAAACATTTTTAAACTTAACCTTCTCTGTCTTTGTAGGCATTAAAGAAAAGTATCCTCAAACTATTACTTACTTTTACTTAATTACTTTGTATAATTCCTACATTTTATTCACATTAGTCAGAGATGAAAACTATTGACTATTGCACCTTTAAACTGTTTAGGTTTATTATGTTTACAGTGTTTATCCCGTGGAGGATCTCGTTATCCTTTATTGCCTGTAGGAGATGTGTAGGCGTTATTATGAATTTATTACGCTGTTATAAACAGCTCCGGTGTGATAGATTTACACATCGAGCCAGATCGGTTAAATATTTTGGCAAGTGTGATCTGGAACACGTCGAGCTTTTCGTATGGGCGCTTTCTCTTCTCCGAAAGCGTCCATGAATTATGGGAAGGGAAAAGTAGTCAGGACGAGGACAAGGTCCAAGTCACTTTGCTGTTGGTGTTGGAGACGAACTCTGAATGAACTCGGCTCAAAGAAAACAGCCTAGTACTCTCTCTCTCACACACAAACACACTTACACACAC
Organism: Noturus placidus; assembly: GCA_022414735.1. NCBI lineage: Eukaryota > Metazoa > Chordata > Actinopteri > Siluriformes > Ictaluridae > Noturus > Noturus placidus. The sequence goes on along the minus strand of JAFFST010054527.1, from coordinate 46,271 downwards.
ACACACACACACAAAAGGTTTGCAGAAAGATAAAACAGAAGAGCGACTGTATAAACTCTCACATGTTTGTGTTTAAAAATCAAAAGTGCATAAAAGTTACAATTATTATTAAATGTTACAAATAAAATGACAAACTTAATGTTAAAACCATTATGATTAAGTTATTGCTAAATAAATGGTAAGATGATTAAAATTATTATTATCATTAAATTAGTACTAAATAAAATTTACAATTATTAAAATTATTATTATTATTATTATTATTATTATTATTATTATTATTATTGTTAAACTAATACTAAATAAAACTTAGTTATCATTAAATATTACAAATGTTGTTAAAATTAAAACTTAAAATGATAAAAAAAATTCTCAAATAAATATTATTATTATTATTATTATTATTATTATTATTATTTAATTACTACTAAATAAACTCTAAAATTATTTTTAAATGTTAAAACTATTACTGAATAAAAGTTACAATTATTACTAAATATTTCAAATATAGTTCAATTAAAACAAAGTTAAAATTGTTATTAAATGATTACTAGATAAGTTTAAATTATTATTAAATGCTACAAATATTGTTAAAATTAAAACTTAAACTTGTTTACATTATTCTAAAATGATTATTAGTATTAAACTATTACTAAATAAAGTTTAAGCTAATTATTAAAATGTTATAAATTCTTACTAAATAAACATTACAATTATTATTATAAAAATAAAAATAAAAACTGTATTTTTAAGATTCAGTAAAAAATTATTTGGAAGAAAAAGAAAATATATTTTTAAAATGCTATTTTAAAGATTAAAATAAAAAAGTTTCACTTCCATTTAGTGTGTAATTAATAACAAGAATTATTTTTTAGAATTTGAAAGATAACACAATAAACACACGATATTTACCCTGCCTTAATTACAATTAAAATTATTTCTTAATATTAAATTCACAATTTCTTGTCATAATTCTATTTATAACATTAAAATGAACAGAAAACAGGATTTAGTCCATTTTAAAACTTTAATATAAATAAATCTTTCAAAAGAATTCAAAATATTAGTGCTTTAATACATTAAATAAATATAGATATTAAATATAAATATAAATCTAACACCATGGTTAAAAAAGTGATCATATCTAATGTTATTTCTAAAACTTATAATGTTAATTTTACCTGAGCTCTTTATCGCTTTATCGCTCTATATTAATTTACTTCAGTCAGAAATAATTCTCCTGATTAAAATAGGATTAATTACGCAGCTCTAACGAGCTCTAACGAGCAGAATGCAACTCACTCAGAAACGTGAAACAAATCTATAAAATGATCTTTCCTTCACCACCTCTGACTGCGCCGACGACTAACGCTAGCTATTACGCTAACACCAAAGACTGACGCTATATATACTGGTTGTACTGGGTATGGTGGGTATACTTGTATCGTGGGTATACTGGATGTACTTTGTATAGTGGGTCTCATGGGTATAGTTGGTATACTGGGTGTATTTTGTATACTGGGTGTACTGGGTATACTGAGTTTACTGGATATAGTGGGTGTACTGGGTACTGTGGTTGTGCTAGGTGTACTGGGTATATTAGGTATACTTGTATAATGGGTATATTGGGTCTAATGGGTATAGTGGGTATACTAGGTGTATTTTGTGTAATGGATATACTGGGTGAATTTTGTATAGTGGGTATACTGGGTATAGTGGGTTTAATGGGTATAGTGGGTATACTGGGTGTATTTTGTATAGTGGGTATACTGGGTGTACTTTGTATAGTGAGTCTAATGGGTGGATATAGTGGATGGATATACTGAGTATAGGATCAGTGCCATCTCTAGTTTAAATAAATGCAATGTTTCTATAAGTAAATATGTTTAAATAAATAAACAGATAGATAAATTAACAGATCTTGTACAGTAGCACTACTTGTATTGTTCTCTGCTTGATATATTGCTTTGCTTGTATTTTTTCATTTTTAAGTTGCTTTGGATAAAAACCGTCTGCTAAATGAATAAATGTAAATGTAAATAAACACATTTCAATAGATAGATAGATAGATAGATAGATAGATAGATAGATAGATAGATAGATAGATAGATAGATAGATAGATAGTTAGATAAATAGATTGATTTTGTAAACACTCCATAAAATCAGCCCTACTGCGTTTGAACATGATTCAGTTATTCCCGTGAATCCTCGTGTGCTCGGCATGTGCTTGGCGTGTACTCAGCGTGTACTCAGCGTGTACTCAGTGTGTACTCAGAGGAGACAGCACTCACCTGTTTTCTCTTTAATTTCACACAGCACGTTGAAGAGCGCAGGTTTCATGCGGTGACAGTTCAGAGCGTGTTTCCTGCAGGGACAAAATAAATAAACGTCAAAAACTTCAGTAAAAACACAAACACATCTCCGTCACGCTCCTGATTATTACATCACATCACTCTCACATCTCACCTCTCTGCTTCTACATACCTGTCAGTCACAGGGAACCGGATGTGGCTGATATACCAGCCAGTCACAGGGAATGGGCATGGCCTACAAACCTGCCAATCACATGAAAGGGGTGTGGCATGCATATATATATATATATATATATATATATATATATATATATATA
>JAFFST010054527.1:37484-42484 GCA_022414735.1 Noturus placidus | reverse complement strand
GCCAGTCCCAGTGAAGGAGGTGTGGCCTTTGTGTGTCAGTTCCAATGAAAGGGGAGTGGCCTCGTTGTGTCAGTCCTAGAAATGTTGATGTGGCCTTGGAGTGTCAGTTCCAGAAAAGGAGGCGTGTCCTAGCAGTTATCAAAGCCTCCACTGGTGTGCAGCAGGTTAGTGTGTAATCTAACGCTGTAACTTTACACTTCAGCTTGAACACAATCACTGAAACACACTGACACTAAATATTACAGCATTAACACCTCACACAGCGTGAAATTAACACATTTTAATATCATATCACACACCATTCATAATGTACGGTTATAAATCTAAAACATAAGACACATAAGACAAATGTATTATTAATGAATCCTGTAATTGTTTGTATATCTGTTTATTACATTATATTCTTATCTCGGTTTGTGATTATTAAATGTTTATTACTCCTTTAAATTTCTCCAAAACGACACTTAAATGAGACAGACTTTATTTCCGGAGTAAAAATGTTGTCTAACGCAGTGCTCTGAGCGAGGTCAATGTTCTGATGAATAAGAAGAAGAAGAAGTATAACGTAAAATGTCATGTAATTATTAATAATCAGGTGTTCATATAAACACGTGCGTTTTCCATTCTTTGTTAAAATAATAACTTTAGAGATATTATATATATATATATATATATATATATATATATATATATATATATATATATAAGGATGTTTGGAGTACGTTTCTCTCCTAAATAACATTTATTTTTTATTAAGTTAAGGCTGAGAATCAAACGGACTCATGAAGGATATGAAGTGCACTACATAGTGATGATGATGATGATGATGATGATGATGATGATGATGATGAAGGGAGTAAAACTTGGTTTGGAAAACGACCTGAAGTTTGCTCTGTGTCTTTATTTGAAATAGATATATAGATATAATATGTTGAAATGAGTGAAATAAAGAGTATAGTGGAAGGCACCTGGCCTGAGCTTCATCCAGACTCTGATCCGTTATTGTCATGATTTGCTGTAAAATGTCTCCGATGTCCTGCTTCCTCGAGTCGCCGTCGCTTCCCGCTGTGACGTCTGGGGGACGGTGTGTGAGGCCCGGGTGACCGGCCAAGCCCACCCCGTGAGGGTGCATCAACCGCGGCTGCTCCTCCATCCCCTCTCTCTCTCTCTCTCTCTCTCTCTCTCTCTCTCACACACACACTCTCTCTCTCACACACACACACACACTCAGACACTTTTATTTTTATTCCTTCCTCAGCTCGGAAATCTCTCTCTTCCTCTCTATCTATCTATCTTTCTCTTTTCTCCGTCCTCCGAGGGAAAAATATCAGAAACAGAAAAAAGAGGCGGGAAAAAGCGTGCGCTCGCGGACAGTGTGTGTGAGTGTGTGTGTGTGGTTTTCTCCTCACAGGGAAATGATACGCGATCCGTTGTGAGAGAGGGGAAAAGTCGCAGGCCACTCCTGCTCCAAACCCGGAGAGAAACAAGAAATAAGTTTAAAACCCAGGCGGTGGAGGAGGAGAAGGAGGAGGATAAATCCGGAGGTTCGGCGGAGCGACAAGTCCCGTGTGTTATTCAGCTTGTAGCGCTGCTTCTGCTCGCGAGCCGAGCTTATGGGGTGGAAAAAAAATAATAAAGTGCCGCGCGCACTGCTTTTGTTTCAGAAGTGACACATGAACAGGAGCTCGCGAGCAGCGCAGCACCGCCCACGCTACGTGATTGGGCGAGAGAATGGCTCTGACCACGCCCCCTTGTGTCAGTCACGTTCAGAAGTGGGCGGGGCGCAGTGAGAGCGGACATGGCTTAAATAATTATGGCGTCTCTCTGATATGTTTGTTTTTATTCTCGTGTCAAACTGTCAATCAGTTTATTTACAACTTTCATCTCTTTCATTTATTTATTTTATTTCCTGTGCCTGATTTCATCTTTCTATCAATTTATTTATTTACTTACTTGTTTGTTTTTATTGTAGCTTTCTTTCCTTCTTTCTATTTGTTTGTTTTTATTTCCTTTGCTGTTTTCTTTCTTTCTTTCTTTCTTTCTTTCTTTCTTTGTATTTATTGTGTGTTTGTTTTCTTCTGTTTTCCTCTAGCCTTCATTTTCATTTCCTCACATTTTTTCTTTCTGTTCCCTATTGTTAATCCTCACCTTCCCCTCTTCTTTCTTTCTTTTATTTGTCAAACTGTCAATCAATTTATTTCAGATTATCCTCGTTACATTCCACTTTATATCCAATTCCATATTTCAGTTTTAATAAATCACGCCGGTGTCATTTGTTTTGGTTTTTTTTTCTGTCTGGTGAAGATCTCACTGCATCTCTTCTCCTTGTAACCGTTGGTTTGTTTCGTTGGTAGGCGGCTGTGGCTCAGTCGGTAGAGCGGGTTGTCCACTAATCGTAGGGTTGGTGGTTCGAATCCCGGCCCGGGTGATCCCATGCCGAAGTGCCCTTGGGCAAGACACTGAACCCTAAGTTGCCCCCAATGGCAAGCTAGCACCTTGCATGCAGCTCTGCTACCATTGGTGTGTGAATGTGCTCTCACTTGTAAGTCGCTTTGGCTAAAAGCGTCTGCTAAATGAATAAATGTAAATGTTTATTAAAGAAAAGCACCTCGTATATTTGATCCGTTCAGAGTTACATTTAATGTTCACTAAATGAGTTCTAACGTACGTTGGAGCTGCTATAAACAGGCGTTCCATCACCAGGCTCTCCTTTATAGGAGATCTTTATCTCTGGATGGTGATTGGTCATCAGGTGTTGATTAATTCTCTGTATCAGCGGCTCTAACAGTAGTTCAGATTTATATTAATACGCTCGCTAATACGCTATAGTTTCTATAGCAACGGCTCATTCGCAAGAACGTGTATGGCACACGATCTTTCTTTTTGTCTTATTCATTTCAAGAGAATGACTGTTTATAGCTGCTACAACGTAAGAGAGAAACTGTAAGTGCTTGATTATGTAACTATAAACGGATAAAAAGAATAGCTGTTCTTTAATAAATAATAAACTGCTGAAGTATAAGAGGAATAAAACACTTTGAAAGTGTTTTATTGATCACACCACCCTGTCTTTGATTCATTTCCCATAGCCAAACAACACACACACACACACACACACACACACACACACACACACTCTCTCTCTCTCTTTCATTCCTGAATGAATACTTTTCACACAGAATTGATTCATGAGAGTGTGTGTTCATATACACCTTCATGTTGGTGATCACTCAGCTGTAATTCTCGAGTAATGTGCATGTGGTAATACGACAACGTTGATGTATTTCTGTATTCTGAAGACCTTGCGCTGCATGATCGCTGGAAAGAGTTCCACGTGAACGTTTTAAACCCATTACAGTCTGAGTAAACAGTTTCTCAGATTAAATGCGACCGTGCGAGCTGCTGTAATTCATCTTGATATTTCCAAATTGACTTTTTCAAAGCGCAGGCTGATCCGGCACATCCGCATATAGCGATTCTGGTCATGTTTATTGAAATATAAATGTCACGAGCGCACATTTCAGACGGCGCGTCCGGGTCACGCGGCCTCACCGAGGATTAGATCGAATTCGAAGTCACGTGCAGCAGGTGCACATTTCATTTAACTGCAGGTCAGGATGTCATCATGGGGAAGAAAAATAATAAATAGGAAAATATTCAGCGGTAAAATTCAGCGAGGCTGATGGATGGAGCGGTACGTGTATCGACGTCCTCGGTGGGCCGCGCCTTCATTAGCCGCTCTCCATCTTAACTGTAGCATTAAGGTCAAATCTCATTAGCGCAACACGATCCATGCGGTCCAGGAAGTAGTGGCCTTTTCTGTGTCAGAGTTAGGGTTAAATCAATCTATCGGCTTTCTCATTAGGGTTAATCACAGGGCGAGCTGCTTAATGTCACTGTGAAAAGTCCTCACTCCTGAGCTCGGGGTTTCAAGAGCGTTAACATGGAACACACACACACAGTTTTCTCTGTATGAGTGAGTTTCAGAGCTTTGTGTCGTGTTTATAACAGCGGTATATCTTTTACACACGAGTAGAAAGATATGTTTACCTTAATCACAATTACACTATTATTATTATTATTATTATTATTATTATTATTATTATTATTATTATTATTATTATTACTATTATTATGATTATTATTATTATTATTATTTACACAAACACAGATACAGGAAATCTTACAACATCTGTTAAATAAAATAAACAAACAGCTAAAAAAAGTACACAGTTACAGCTTTATTCATTTGTTTGTTTGTTTGTTTTAGCACTGAATTCTTACATTCTTTAATTCTTTCTTTCACTTTCTTTCATTTACCACATTTTTCCTTAATTCTGTCCTTCCTTCTTTCTCATCTGTTTCTTTATTTCTCCCTTCATGTCCTTTTAACCAACTTTCTTTTATTCATGTTCTTTCTTTCTTTCTTTCTTTCTTTCTTTCTTTCGTTCTTTCTTTCTTTCTTTCCTGTCTATTTTCCTTTAACAATCAATTTAATCTTCCCACACTTTTCCTTTCTTTTCATAATTGTTGCTTCCTGTCTTCTTCTTTATCTATTTTTTCCACCACATCTTTTTTCTTTCTTTCTTTCTTTCTTTCTTTCTTTCTTTCTTTCTTTCTTTCTTTCTTTCTTTCTTTCTTTCTTTCTTTCTTGTCTTCAATGCTTTGTTTTCCCCTCTGATTACATTCTTTGTTTTTGTTCTTTTTCTAGACCCTTTCTTTCTTTCCTTCTTATCCACACTTTTTCAATCCCCAGTTTCTTTCTTTGTTTTTCTTCCTGTATTTCTGACTGTAATTCTTTCTTTCTTTCTTTCTTTCTTTCTTTCTTTCTTTCTTTCTTTCTTTCTTTCTTTCTTTCTCTCTCTCTCTTTGCCCTTTCCACCACTGCCCTTTGTCCATAGTCTGTTCCTCTATGCATCGATTTCGTTTCCCAACTATTTTCTTTCCTTTTCTAATTGTTCCAACTTTCTTTCCGTCTTTCTCATCCATTCTTTCTCCAC
>JAFFST010054527.1:4984-32484 GCA_022414735.1 Noturus placidus | reverse complement strand
CATTCCGCAACTTTAAATCGAACTATAAAGCATTACAAAGCATTAATAAAATAAACAATGTAAAACAAACTGACACTGGAGACTCCTTACAGAAAATATCACACAATTACGCACAGGGTTTAATCAAACTGTGTATGAGCTGTTACTATAGAAACAATATTATATTATAATCAAAACCAGCGCATTAATATAAAGCGTTGATGTGCAGCTGCACTACTGTCAGTGCTGCTGTTATAGAGAATTAATCAACACCTTCTGACCAATCAGAGTCCAGAACTCAGCAGGAAACCTGATGTCCTTATATGGACTCCCACTAGATGCAAAATATGGAGGTACTGTTATAAAGTACAGTGCTGTTAGTAAACGGTTCTTCATTTGAAGTCTAGGGAAACTCTGTTGTAGGGCTCGACGTGGAACGACTAAAGAACCCTGAAAGGTTCTAAATGCAGCACAGTATGTGCGAGTGTGTGGTTTCTGGACTTGTATAATATCTGGCTTTATCAGGATTCTGCGCCGCTTCACGCTTTCATCTTCCACAAACGGAAAAAAAAAAACTGCAACAAATTCAGCAATTTTAAAAGCCGTCATCTCTCCTCTGCATAATTCAAACCTGATTTGCATTAATTAAAGAGACAGTTTCCCATCACAGGGTGCTTTCTTGTTTCTCCCTCCTTTCCTTTTCTTCCATCCTTCTGTTCTCTATCTCTCTCTCTCTCTCTCTCTCTCTCTCTCTCTCTCTGAAATCCCGGGAGGGCTGTGAGAAAATCCGACTGTCACTGAGCAACAAGGCAAATGAATTGTGGCATCAGACAAGTGTGTGGTACTTTCTGATATGACAGGTTGAGAAGTGTGTCTGAGAGAGAGAGAGAGAGAGAGAGAGAGAGAGTGACAAAGAGTCAGACAGAGAGAGAAAATGTGAGAGCAAGATATATAGAGAGACAGACAGACAGAGAGAGAGAGAATGAGAGAGACAGACAGACAGATATAGAGAGAGACAGATAGACAGATAGAGAGAGAGAGACAGATGGTCTTTCCATTGATTAATAAATCTAAATAAACATGGTGTCTTGGTCCTAATTAAAGACGTCGGTCAGAGCTGAAGTGGACGCTGTGGACGTCATTCTGATTCCACCTGAACATTAACAGCTGCCTGTCACTCTGTGTGTGTGTGTGTGTGTGTGTGTGTGTGTGTGTGTGTGTGTGTGTGTGTGTGTGTGTGTGTGAAATGATAAACAACTAGTCAAAACCAACAGCGTGTTTATTTAAAGTAACAACACGGATTGTTATCTTCACAAATCTGCTGTTTATAAAACCCTCAAAAAACAACTCCAGCCAGTTTTGCTGTCATTACAGAGAAAGAAAAGAAAAAAGAAAGAACTGTGGAGAAACAAGGAAGGAACAATTACAAAAGAAAAAAAGTGTATTATAGGAATACAAGTCAGAAAGAAAACAGAAAGAAAGATGAGAAGAGAACAGAGAGAAGAGATGAAAAAGAAGGGAAAATGAGATAACGGAAAACCAAAAGTAATAAACAAAGACAAAAAGGAAAAGAGAAAATTGGGTGAAAAAGAAAGAATGAAAGAAATAAAGAAAAAAGCAAGGGAATAAAGAGAGAATCAAGGGGAAGGAGGAGAAAGAATGGAGAAGAAAGAAGAAACAATACTGGGTAAAGAAATAGAAAGCTTCCTGAAAGAAAGAAAGAAAGAAAGAAAGAAAGAAAGAAAGAAAGAAAGAAAGAAAGAAAGAAAGAAAGAAGTGAAGAGGAAAAGAAATAATGGAAAGCTACAAGGAATAAAATATAGGCAAGGCGTTTCATTCCTCTTACACCACCGCAGTTTAATAACAACATTAACGTATTAGAAGTCTAATTATACAAAACTAATCAGTCAGAATTCAACAGAAAACACAATGTCCTTATAAGGACTTCCTCCAGATGAACAGGGAACGATAAGGAGAACAACATTCCGAGATTCTGTTAGGAGGTTCTTCTCTTCATACCAAAACGGGTTCCAGTCTGGAATCCTTCATGATGGAGAACTGAAGAACCCCTTGAAGCTGCAGGAGACATTTTTTTGTTTGTTTCTTACTAATAGAGACAAAACATTTTCAGCCCGGAGTGCTTGTATGTACATGGGCCTCCTGTCATGCACCTTCACTCGGCCCCCCGAGTTAGCTACCTAATATATTCTTTTTAAAAAAAAAAAAAAAACTCACAACCTTCTTTTGTTTAAACAGATCCTCCGTCCTGATTTATTTTTATTTTTAAAAAAATAATTCCTCCTAGGATTACATGAGACCTCACATCACGGTAAGACGCAGCGTGTAATGAATAAACATGAGTAACATCTGGGAGGACAGAAGGACGGCGGCGAACACGTTATTGTGCCTTAAAGTGCAAGTGCGAAGAATCCAAAACGTGACAATCACGTGCCTTTCCCTCTGCGACTCGCCGCATCCTTCTGCTCCTGCAACCTGTTTGTTATCGCAGTCAGCCAAAAGGCCGGGCGGCGGATCGGGCGTGCCGGAACAAAGGTGCTTTTTTAAAGCGGTGAAAAGTGAGCGATCGGAGCGGGCGAGGTGTAAACAGAGCCGGAACAATGGACACGCTCGGCTCCAAAAGAACCTGAAAGAACCTGCTGGAACATGTGGCACAGGAGGAACAGGATAATATATGAGAACATCTGGTGCAGGGAGAGAGCTCTGCCAGAAATCAGACAAAGCAATGAGACTGAGCACACACACACACACACACACACACACACACGTGAGCCAGGGACGGATGCCTCACCTGGCCAGCCGCAGGGAAACTGAGGATGGATGCACACAGGAACAATAAACTCCCATAACCGTCTGGACAGAACAGGGGGAGACGAGGGACAGGTGAGGGAGGGAGGGGAGGGGGAGGGGGAGTGGGAGAGAAGGGTAGATAAATGAAGAGAGGGAAAGAAAGGAAGAAAGGAAACAAGTAGTGGAGAAGGGGAAAAGGGAAGGAAGAAAAGGTTGAAAGGATGGATGAAGAAAGGAAGGAAAGAAAGAGAGAAAGAAAGAAGAACAGAAACAAGGAAAGACAGTTAGAAGAAATAGAAGACTAAGGAGAGAGAGAGAGAGAGAGAGAGAGAGAGAGAGAGAGATGGGAGGTGAGGATGAGAGAAGCCTGCAGGATTTATAATGTTTGATGATGAAGATGATGAAGGGTTTTGTATGTGTGTGTGTGTGTGTGTGTGTGTCTGTGTGGATGTGTGTGTGTGTGTGTCTGTGTGTGTGTGTGTGTGTGTGTGTGTGTGTGTGTGTGTGTGTGTGTGTGGCAGATCGGCAGCTTAGAGGCCTCAGAGATATGAATATGAAAATTCAACATTATGAATATTCATGAGGGAATAAAACCACATGCCTTTAAGCAGGACACAGTGTGTGTGTGTGTGTGTGTGTGTGTGTTTATGTGTGTGTGTGTGTGTGTGTGTTTATGTGTATGTGTGTGTGTGTGTATTTATCCTCCAACACTCTCCACACACAAAAAAACAGCACAACACAGATAAACATAGCCGTCAACTCACCAACATACTTCTCTTTCTTTCTTTCTATTTGTCTTCGTTTATTCCTTCTAGCTTTCCATTCTCCGCTCTGTGTTTCCTTCTTCTTTCTTTGTTTCCTTTCTTTCTTCTCTCTTCACTCTTTTGCTCTTTTTTCCATCTCCCCAATCTCCCTTCATTTACCTCTTTCTTTCTTTCTTTCTTTCTTTCTTTCTTTCTTTCTTTCTTTCTTTCTTTCTTTCTTTCTTTCTTTCTTTCTTTAAACCACACTATCCCATAAGGGGGTTGAGCATCACTCTTTTAAAACAAACAACACAACAATTAAACAAAGTTCGAAAGAAAGGAAAGAAAGAGCAAGATGTGGTGTAGCAGAATAAACATGGCGTACACTCTGCCCTGAGCTGCTCGCGAGGTCGTCGGTGTTAAATGAATGTCTCCGCAGTTCCACGCTGCAGGTGATAATTTAACACCAGAGATGTTGGAGTGTCAGTGAAAGTGTCATGAGTTCCATCTGCATCACTGAATAAAGTTCTAAACAAACGCTCCTCATTGTAAACGTGTTGTTGTTGCTGCTGTTGTTGTTGTTCAGGCCTGAACATTGTGAACTTTTTCAGTGAAATTTCTCCTCACATCCGTGCAAATTTTGGAGAACAGGGAAAAAAACAACATGTCTACAACAACTACTAACCTGTCAATCATATCGCATGCAAATTCACTAAGTTCTGCCTCCTGCAATAAGATTCACTTGATTCTGAAAGTCAGCGCAAGCTAAGTTCTGCTTAGTGAAAATATCTGGAATGTAGGCAAATCGATCTAATATTTCCTTTTGTAAGGTTACATTAAAGGTTTATGATAATTATATGATCTTTAAACCTGTTTTTAGACTTTTTGTTTTGTTCAAACTTCTGTTCAATTAGCAGATCATTAGGACCCCAAAAAACACAAACGGAACGAGTAAAAGCAGCTCAAACCAGACTGAATGATCGTATATATGATTTACATGTAATATAAACGTCAGGTCCATTATTTTAGGCATGTTTTCAAAGATCGCAACACTTACACGTGAATTGTTTACATTATGAGTGTTTTAAGAAGATTTGTTTTAGAAATCAGGGCCCAGATCTTCCTGCCTTTATTTGTGTTTTACTGTTTTTTACGTATGACGATGATTACCGCCCCCTGCTGCTATGGAGAGTTATTGCCTTCCACAAGACGATCATCTTTCCGGTGTGTTCGCAAGCCGAAGATGTTTCTGTGACACAGCACGAGTATGTCTCGTCCCTTCGCATGTAATCATTCGGTTTGACGTACACGTTAGAAGGATTTATTGACGAATCCATACTTGTGAGGTGCAAGGAGTTTAGCAGTGCAGCAAACAGCAATGTCTCACTCATTTCAGATCGATTGTGCTGATTTGATATGAGGAACAATCTCTATCTCTAGCTCTCTCTCTCTCTCACACACACTCTCTTGCGTTCTTGTTCTTTCCTTTTTCTCCTCGAAGGTGATCCTTCGCTCGGCTAGTTCGCTGCAGAGGTGGAATTATCCACGGGGGAATTCATCACCGCTCCACGGCTTCCCTTAATAACCTGCTAATGAGAAAGGAAGAAGGACAGAGAGAGAGAGAGAGAGAGAGAGAGAGAAAGAGAGAGAGAGAAATCAGTCCGGTTGGGAAGGAGTTAAACCCATAAAGATGTAGCTCGGCCCTGACCCTTCACACTCCAACGGATCCCCCGTGTCGAATTCTTATTCCCCACCAAACTGACAAAGTGTTTTTAATCTTTTCTCGCGCTCTCTCCTGGAGATTGGGGAAAGAAAAATCAATACTCGCTGGCAGCACATCCAGCAGTCGGCTGAATTACAGCGGGCAGCGTCTCGCACCACACAAACACAGAGCCAGACCCCCGACACGCCAAGCCGGAGAGGGTCACGGAGCCATATTTACTACTGCAGCTCTCCATCACCAAGAAATAACCTCCAGAGAAAGAGAGAGAGAGAGAGAGAGAGAGAGAGAGAGAGGTTTGAAGGTTGATGGAAAAGAGTGTTTATAAAAGAAAAAGATTGAGAACTGGCCAATTAAAAAGAGAACACGAGGAATTTGTGCTAAAGAGAAAGAGGGAAAAAATAAGAAGAGCGAGAAAATAGGTAGTAAAGAAAAACAAATGAATAAAACGAAGATTTTAGGAGAGAGAGAGAGAAAGATGGAAACGATTAAAAATTAAGTAACTAGAGAAGGAAAGAAAGAGATTGTGTCATTGAAAACAGAAAGGAAAATAGTACAAAGAGAGAGAGAGAGAGAGAGAGAGAGAGAGAGATGGGGCTTGAAGGTTGAGGGAAAAGAGAAAAGAGAGCTGGCCAATTAAAAAGAGAATGTGAGGAACCGGTGGTGAAGAAAATTTCTAAAGAGGAAGAATAAGAAAGACAAATGATCATACTGTAATTATCAATCAAAAAAACAAGGAAGAGAGAGAAAGAAGAGGACAAGAAGATGGTTTGGAAGACAGAGAGAGAGAGAGGGAGAGAGAGAGAACAAGAGATACAGAAAAAGAAACAAAAGAAGGATGATGGTAAAGGATGGAGAACGGGGAGAAGGGAACGAGAAAGATAGTAAAGATCTGTACAGATCTAACATTATGGAAATGGAGAAGGAAAGAAAGAGAATGTGCTGTTACAAAGAGAAAGGAAAACAGTACAGAAAGAGAGAGAGAGAGAGAGAGAGAGAGAGAGAGAGAATGAGAGGTGGAAATAGAGAGAGAGTTTTTAAGGTCAATGGGGAAGAGAGTTTAGGAAGGAAATATTGAGAGTTGAAGGGAGAACAGAATTGGGCAGATAAAAGAGGAAGAAAACTGGGAGAAAAGAGGATGGAGGGATATAAATGAAAGAACAAATGAAGGAAAGAGATTGAAAGAGCGGAAAGAGTTCGGAATCCAAATAAAGAGGATGGTAAAAAAAGAAGGATGATGGTAAAGGATGGAGAATGGAGGGATAAGAAAGAAAGATGGTAAAAATAGAAAATTATGTAAATAGAGAAGGAAAGAAAAAGAAGGTGTCAGTGAGAAGAGAAAGGAAAATATTAGAGAGAGCGAGAGAGAGAGATAGAGAGAGAGAGAGAGAGAGAGAGAGAGGTTGACAACTGGCCAATTAAAAAGATGTAGGGAATTGGTGTAAAGAGAATGGAGTGACTTAAAGAGAAGGTTGAAGAGAGGACAAATAAAAAGACAAAGAAAGAAAGAGAACAAATATAAGGAAGAGAGAGAAAGAGAACAAAGAAGACAGAGAGAGAGATGAAAAGAAAAGAGAGAAAAAGGAAAAGAGAGACAGATAACAAGAAAATGTAGGAAATAATAGCGGAGGAAAGAAAGAGACTGTTATTAAAACAAAGGAAAATTGTACGGAGCTAGATAGAGAGAAAGAGAGCGAGAGAGAGAGAGCGAGAGAGAGAGAGAGAGAGAGAGAGGGGAAGAGAAAGAGGTAGATGAGAAAGCTAACGATGGTACGGAATGAAATAAAGAATTTGGAGGGAGGAAAAGGGAGAAATAGAGAACGAAACAAAGAGGTGGAGGTAGAGAAAATGAGGCAATTAGCCGCTAGCGAAAGAGAAAAAAAAACAGAGAGGATGGGTGGATAATTAGGGAGAGAGAGGAAAACAGTGATGGTGAAGAAAGGACTTAATTAGAAAGAAGAAATGCAGAAAACTGGGGAGAGAATAAGAGGAGAGACAGAGAAAGAGAGAGAGTGAGAGAGAGAAAAGGAAAGAGAAAGAAGACAGGAGCACAGTTCTGTTATTATCTCTGTTCATTTCATTAATAAAAGACGGTGGAAGAGAGGGATCATGGGAACGACACACACACACACACACACACATGCTGAGCAGTAGGTCATTATGTGTTAATCACACCTCTCACACTCCTGCTGCTCTCGCAGTGATCCTCGACCTCTACGCGATGCCATCTTCCTTTTATAGAGCAAAGAGACAAAAGGACATTGCTGTTCCTGAGAAGTCGGCTATTAACGCTAACGTTATCTGAAGCTCAAAACCGACACTAACATCGTCTTAAAGGAACATTCCGGTGTAAATAATCCTAATGTTACATTTTAAACACTTTACACCACTCTGCTGCTGAGTTCTGGATCCTGATTGGTCAGAAGAGAAGGTGTTCATGAATTCTCTGTAAAAGCAGCCCTGACAGTAGCGCAAGTTTACATTAATACGCTCGCCTGTAAACGTATATTAATACGTTATTGTTTCCATATGTGAAAGCTTGTTCACAGGGGCATGTACGGCCGCCGTCAATGTTCACGGAAGGAGTCTCCAGTTTCAGAGTTCAAGCTGTAAGTTTGAGGCTTTGAGGGAACGCTGCTGTAACATAAGCGAGAACAGGAACTAACTTGTTTTTCACACCATTAAATGTAACTCTAAACGGATAAAAAGTACACCATCATTCTTTAGCAAGTTGAAAACGCTAGTTGTTGGAACGTCACTGCGGTGAAAGATGAATGAAATGTTTCGGCAGGTGCGTTCATTAAACAACGAATATCCCGTCATTAACTCTTATGAATATTCGATTATTAATTAGGAAGCAGACCCGCCCCTAATGCTCATACAGTACAGTACACACCGTGTTATGTTTTGTGTTATTAAATCTTTGAAGGATTGATTAAGATTAGGGTTAGGAAAAGTGTAAAATATTAATATTCATATTAGCACATGATTATTATTTGCATATTCATGATGCTGAAAGCACAAGTGGTGTTTAGTTCTGAATCTTTGTTTTTTATTGTATTGATTGGTTTATGAATGTATTTTCCCGTGTCATACAGAGTGAGCAGCTCGTTCAGGGCAGTGAGCGTCCGCCTCTGACAGGGAGATTGTTTTAGGAAGCTGTCGCAAAAATGTCAGATTACTCAATTACGTGTGGCTCGACATCTGGCAGACAAACAATTAGGACTGCGAGCTCTGTAATGATGATGATGATGAACCAAACGTGTAATAGCTTTTATTTTTAAAACAAAGCGAAGGAATTTCCTTTAGGACTTTTTTTTTTTACATTTTTTTTAAACTTATGGAGTCTGTCTCGTATTTATTTATTTTTTAAATCGTAAAAATTTCGCCTCCGGAGTGCGTACCGTGTCTTTATATCAATCAGTCCGGAATGTTTATTTGTTTATACAACGCGTCTCGAGGCTTCGAACAAATCCCGTCTTTGTTCTCTCTGTTGTCTGATGTTGTCTCCGTACAACAAATGGTTGTGCGAGATGTATCTTGGCACTGTGCTAGCGGCTGGAGCGTGTGGCTGATTAGCACAGAAATCAAACTATCAATGGTGGCAGGACAATCTCTTACGGATCAGCTGCAGAGTGTCAAGAGAAACGGCTTTAAATAGAATTTATGATGATTATAGCGCGTACGTTACGGCTCATGAACACAACAACATGACGTACATTGACATTACATTTCTACCTCTGACACTGGAGACTCCTTCCATAAATACTACATAAATAAACATGTCCTTACAGAAAACGTCACCGTATCAATGATTTTATAATCTGTTTATTAACGGTGGAGCGTCCGCTATACCGTACACCTCCCCTTGGGTGAAACGATAATTAGACGTAGCGCTAAATTAATACAAGCGATACAACCGTTCCAAACTCCACTGCGATAAATCGAGCATTCTTTGAACTTTCTCGTGATCACTTTGTCTTTAACTGCTAAAAAACATCTTGCGTAAAAGTTTTTCTCTCTCTCGTTTCAGTCAGTACGAACGATTCTACACGGTGTTTTATCATTGCTAAGCGATCCCGGTTTCCACGGCTACAGCTCTGACGCAGATTTATTTCTGTTTAAAGCGTATGGTCTGAAACAGAGAGCAGGAGTTTCCACCCGGAGGTTTTACAGTCGTAGCCAACCTGAGGTGTTAGCACCCACGCTATTATTAACGGCTAATAAATCCTAAATCCCAAATCCCCTGTTGTGTGACTAATGAGCAACAGATGTAGAACATACATTACGCTCTCCGGGAGGTGCACCACATACGGTACGTATAAGGATATATTTTTATCGCATGTTCTGCTTTTACACATTCGTCTTTTCAGATTTTTTTTTTCCGGCCGACGGTGATCCTGAGACTCCAAAAATACAGCGCGACTATATTTACAGTACAAGAACAGGAATTTTCTCCAGCAGGATCTTTTATAATCATATCCAGCCGAAGTTTATTAGCATCCACGCTATCGTTAATGGCTAATAAAGGCCCAGTATGTGAACGTGAACACCCCGCTCATAAACCCTTGTCCTCTGGCGTCACGACGCTGAGCTTTCCTGTGCACCGAGGCGGCTTCAGCACCCAGCGGCGGATTTTACTGCACGCTAATGGTTTTTTATGGGTTTTAATCACCAGCGCGTTGTTAGCCACATGCTCATCTTTGGCTGGGAGGTTAGCGAATCGCCCGGGCTCGACACATCGCGGCTCTTTACGAGACCGAGGCCTCTAAACAGCCGATAATGACAGCCATTCAGAGCGATCCAATTATGCAAAAGGGAGGTCTAAACAATTCCATCATCGCCCAAATTAAATTTCTCCTAACGAGATAAAGGCGCCAATTAATCCTGAGTTAATTTCTATAGCTCATTTTCCCAGAAAACACTCGAACATGCTAATGAAGACATGGCCGCATGCCGGGGTCGACCTGGAGCTCAGCCCCGTGACATCATCACCTCAGATACGTGTACAGGAATGTGACGTGTTTCACGTTAATCAGCATTATTATTACGGTTCTTTAGGTTCTGGAGTCAGATTGAAGTATTTGACCACCGAAGACCAGTGACATAATCATATACTTTCACATTCTTCACAAAATATTTACATTTACGTTAAGGTTATGCTTAGATTAACTAACAAAAATAAATAACTTCACGTTAACCAATCATAAACTCATAAACTTACTAGTTCCTGCGTTAATGAATGTTTATTAATTAACTGACATAAACTATATTATATTACATTATATTACTGTATATTATATTATATTATTGTGTGTTTTTATGGTTAAAGTGTGTACATATATTTTTACCCTAGTGTTTTGTTTTTGTTTTGTGACTGGATCTTAAAATATATATATATATTTAAATGCATTCCAGTTCAATAATAACGCATTAATACAGCAGTAAATGAATAATGAATAAATGTAATCAAATGACAGATAATAATTACTGATACATTACTGATAAATAATACATCAAATGAATGCAGTAACGAAAATGAAAGAAAATACTCGGTAATAATAACAACAAATAAACAAACAAACAAACACCGATTATCTTAATGAAAAGCAAATATATATAGTAAATGGATTGGAATGAAAGAGTAATAACATTATAGTGAAGGAATAATAAATGCGCACAGATATGTTTGGTAAAATAATATTAAACACACCATATAGTATGGCATTTGTAATAATTAAAAAATAATAAATAAAAGAAAACAATAAGTAATAATAAATAAATGATAAATGGAGAATAACCCCTGCGCTGCTCTGTACTAATCCCTGATTGTCTCTAAATCCTGCAGACGTTGGCGTTTTCGTGGAGCGAGGGTACGCCACGCCTGGCACTCGGTGCTACATCATGTGGCGACGACAGCACCGTTAGCATCGAGGCCACGCTAGCGCTGATCTCCGGCGTGCAGAAGGTCACTGCGGTATCGTTTAATTCACTGTTAACACCCACAATCCTCTTCTGCCTAAACTACGACGTAACTATGGAAACAAGACCCAGACAGCGTCTGCACAAAGAGAAGAAGAAGAAGAAGAAGAAGAAGAAGAAGAAGAAGAGGAGGAGAATACATTTTCATTGAGCGGTGATGAGTCCGTGTCAGCAGGCAAACACAACTATAAAATGACGCATCGATTTCCACAGCAGCAAGCGCTCCGCATTTCAAGGGCTCATAAGACCCCCCCCCCCCCCCCCCCCACATTATTTATTTATTTCTTATTTCCCAGCAGCTCAGTAAGTATTGGCGATTAAAGCGGCTGGTGGAGTGTGAACCCATGTGCGCGCTTGTCTCCAAGCGAGACCTCGAGAGCAGCATTATCACTGATGTGCGATATGAAAACATTATTATTCAAGCATGGATCCTAATGCTGTTATGCTGCGGGCCGTCGCCAGCCGTAAACAGCCGGCGGAGAAATGAAACCAGAAACACCGAGCCGCATATCACGCACGTCTGTAGTCCACCATCACAGGAGCAATATACAGGAGAGACGAGAGAGAGAGAGAGAGAGAGAGAGAGAGAGAGAGAGAGAGAGAGAGAGAGAGAGAGAGAATCCTTAAAGGACTGAAATATCACTGCAGGTCAATTTCATACTGAAAATACACCACAGAGAGCAATGCATTAGAACTCTCTCTCTTTCTCTCCACTGAGAAATAAAGAGAGAGAGAGAGAGAGAGAGAGAGAGAGAGTGAGAGAGAGAGAGAGAGAGAGAGAAGGAAGGAAGAATAAAAACTGAGGGAGGGAAAGTTTGTGATCCCTTTAGAATTGTCTGTGTATCTGCATAAAATTGACCTAAAACATCATCAGTCCTAAAAGTTGATAAAATGAACCTGATTAAACAAACGAGACAAAAATATCATGATCCAGTATTATATATCAGTTTAATCTGAAGGTGAGATTAAAGTCAGGTGTTTTCAGTCAATGGGATGAAGATCAGGTGTGAGAGAGTGAGTGAGTGAGCGAATGCCCTGTTTAATTTGCAGAACAGGGATTTATCAGAGTCTGATCTTCACAACACGTGTTAGTGGAAGTGTGTCACGGCATGAACAAAAGACATTTCTGAGGACCTCAGAAAAAGAGTTGTTGAAGCTCATCAGGATGGAAAAGTTCACAGAACCATCTGTAAAGAGTTTGGACTCCACCAATCTACAGTCAGAGAGACTGTGTAGAAATGGAGGAAATTCAACACCACTGCTCCCTCCACAAGAGTGGAGACCAACAAAGATCTCTCCAAGAGGTAGATGTGGAATAGTCCACGAGGTCACAAAGGAACCCAGGGGAACTTCTACACATTGAGTAATGTTAACGTTCATGAGTCCACCATCAGGAGAACACAGGAGAACAACAATTGTGTGCATTTCAGGGCTGCAAGGAGAAAACCACCGCTCTCCAAATAGAACATTTCTGTTCTTCTGCAGTTTGATAAAGATCACCTATATGAACATAGACATATAAGAAATATATGAACACAGCAATCCTGCTCGGATCCGCACCAAAACAATCAAACCAGCTGAACGAGGTCGTCTCGGCCCGGTTGTAAACGAACTCTGGAGCACAGATCTACAGGTCTGAAAAAAGTTTATCTGAGGAAAGTACCTGGTTTTCAGAGTCGGGTTACGCAGCTGCTTAAGTGGATTTTCTGAGCTCCATTTAAAA
The DNA here is from genome assembly GCA_022414735.1 of Noturus placidus. Lineage (NCBI taxonomy): Eukaryota > Metazoa > Chordata > Actinopteri > Siluriformes > Ictaluridae > Noturus > Noturus placidus. The sequence goes on along the minus strand of JAFFST010054527.1, from coordinate 19,529 downwards.
TCACCGGGGGGGTTTTCCCCAGAAGCATCTGAGACAGACTTTTCAATATGTCTCGACAGAAACAGACTGAAGAAATAATTCAGGAAAATAGTTTTTTTTTCTTTGCTGTAAATAACAATATGAGACAACATGAACATTTAAGAAAAAATGAAAGACTAATAGGGTGATGTATGAATGAGAAGAGACTGAGCATTGAAATGCGATGTGGTTGAAGTGAACACAATGGCTTCCACACTCATTATTGTGCAGCACATAAAATAGCATTTGATCCAGCGCAGACTGTTATTTTGAGTTATTAGTTTATCTCATGCTCGACAGGTACTCGAGTACTCGTGCACAGCTTAATGAAGGTACGAGACACTAAATCAAGATAATGAAATCGTAACGCATGCGCTGGATGTAGCCGGTTCCGTCGTGCTTTTAATTCGCTATGTTGATCTGTTAAATGAATAAAATAACACCTGAGAAATATATGCTTAAGTTCATGATCAGAAACAACTTAGACACGCTTGTTTTGGACAAGCTCTGTCCCCATGTGCGCAAAGCTCTCATGACTTCTGAATCTGTTCTGAGTTCTGAATACTGATGTGTGGGATGTTGTTAATTTCTACTTTTACTGTTTAACACACGGCCGTTTTCATGCCATTTTATTGCTTGAGTTTTGATGGTGTTTTGTAAAAGTGCTTTTCTGTGTGTCACTTGTAAATGAAATTTCACACACACACACACACACACACACACACACACACACACACACACACGCGCGCGCACACGCACACACACACATTATTTCTGAAGATGTAAAAGCAGACGGACAGAAGTGCTGAGTGTGTGACTCATATTTCACTCCGAGTAAATATTAATACAGAGGGAGGGGGATTTAATGGGATTGAATTTTTAAAGAAAGTAAAAGAGAGAGAGAGAGAGAGAGAGAGGGAGAGAGGGAGAGAGAGAGTGGAAAGGAGAGAACGAAAAGCAGGGGGAAAGGAAAGGGAGGTTTGGGGAGGACAAGAAGAGATGAGAGAGAGAGCGGGAGAAAAAAAGGTGAGAAACATGAAAAATGAGAGAGACGACTGGGAAGAAATGAGAAAAAAGGCAGAAAAAGAGAGACCGAGAGAGATGTGGGGGAAAAGTGAGAGAATAAGAAAGGAAAAAGAAAGGAGAGAAAGTAAAATAAGTTTTTTTAAACCCCAGGGAAAATAAGAGAAGATTGAGAAAAAAAAGGAGGTGGAAAAGAAGGAAAGCATTGAAAGAGAAGGATGTGAACATGAAGGGAGAACAAAAAAGAGAGGAACGAAAAGGCAAAGAGGGAAAGGGAAACAGTGTGTGTGTGTGTGTGTGTGTGTGTGTGTGTGTGTGTGTGTGTGTGTGTGTGTGTCTGTGAGAGAGAGAGAGAGAGAGAGAGAGAGAGAGAGAAAGAGAGAGAGTGTGAGGGAGAGATGGAGAGAGAACAGGAGTGTGTGAGACGTTCGCACTCATCACCTTGACACACGAGTCGTCCTCTAATGTAAACATAAATATGAGAGTGTGTTCTCCGTTAGCTGTTGCTAGGCTACGTAGCAATAGTGAGGTGTGTGTGTGTGTGTGTGTGTGTGTAAGAGTGTATGTGTGTGTGTGTCGTTGTTCTTTTCTCTGAGGGGTTCAGGCATATGATAAAGAGCTGCTCTTGATAACGATTTACACACACACACACACACACACACACACACACACACACACACACACACACAGACCTCTAAACACCATTTGTACCTAAACAGCTTTATAAAGTATAAGAACAAGTATTAAAAAATTCAATATTCCCATGAAATAAGAAATGTATTAATCTTCATCTAAAACGTGTTAGGCCACGCCCCCTTTTCATCTTTTAATCTTTGTCTTAAGTGCTAATTTAATCCACAATACCATATCTTCTGCTCTTACAGCTAACATTAATCCATCCAGAAATTATCTACTGTTGATTTGGAGAAATGTTCTAAGTTATACAGCGAGTAATGGCACAGTTATAGAGGTGTTATTACTCATTTATAAACATGTTGTAAACATCCATCATGTTATAAACATTTCTCACACGGCGGTTCCACTCAGCCGGGATTATTTTCCTGTAACCGCACATTCTGAAGTGTTTTATTCCTTTTATAGCTTTTTATTACTTAATAATTCTTTTTAAAAAAAATTAAAATGACACGTCATGCTTTTTATCCTTTTATTGTTACATGTTGTGGAGCATCTGCGAAAAACGCAGCGTGTCGTGATACTGAGATACCGCAAAAAGCATAAACTCCTCTGTCCTGAAGATGTCGGAAAGGTTACAGCTTTACCTCTGACTGTTACACAGCACTGACACTGGAGACTTCTTCCATCGTTACATGAATTACTGAAAACTTCACATCCAAGTTTTTTTTCATCGCATTATGTGGCATGACACTGTGGATCTTACAATACAAAGATAATGTATTAGAACGAGCATGTGAATATAAAGCTGTGATGTGCAACTTTGACCAATCAGAGTCCAGAACTCAGCAGCAGCGTGGCGGAAAACTGCATGTGCGCTCGGTTCCGGTTTACTCCACAGTTGGTGTATAAAGAGGTTTAGAGCACACGACTGTGAAACAAAAACAGTCGGCTGCAGCTGCTACGAGAGCACCGTGTGTGTGTGTGTGTGTGTGTGTGTGTGTGTGTTTCTGTCACTTTGCCATCATATCAGTGTTTGTCTATGGTACAGGTGTCCTGTGTGTGTTTGTTAACTCACAGCTGATTACAGGCTTTTAACGTCATTAGCTTCAGCCTGTCAGCAGTCAGCTGTTAAACAGAGGGAATAATACACAGCTTCATCTATCTATCTATCTATCTATCTATCTATCTATCTATCTATCTATCTATCTATCTATCTATCTATCTATCATTTATTGTTTACTTAGACATTTCACATTTTTTCCACACCAGATTTATAATGAAAAACAAAACGGTTTAAGACGAAATCTTTATTATTAGAGGTTATTAAAGGCTAAAAGAATGACATGAAGGAATAGAGGGATTTATAGAGGACAAAAGAAGAAAGTAAGAAAAAGAAAAAAAAAGCAAAAGAGAACATTCATAAGATATGTGATTTAAAAGAAGAAGAAGAAGAAATTAGTTTTTTGGGTTTTGAAAAAAAAAATTGTCGGTTATAAAAAAAATACAGCTTATCGGTTATTGTCTTCGGGGAAGAAAGAAAGAAAGAAAGAAAGAAAGAAAGAAAGAAAGAAAAAGGGAAAGAAAGAAAGAAAGAAAGAAAGAAAGAAAGAAAAAGGGAAAGAAAGAAAGGAGAAAGAAAGAAAAAAGGAAAGAAAGAAAGAGAGAAAAATAAGAAACAAAGAGATAAAGAAAGAAAGAGAGAAAGAAAGCTTACGTTCAGGCGAGACTGCTGATTGGTCAGACACCCAATATGATGTCATCACCTAACAAATTCAAATCTAAACATTCCATCAGTGTGTTTAAATTATTTATTAAAGTTCTGGACTGTGATTGGTCGTCAGGTGTAAATGAGTTCTCTGTAACAGCAGCTCTGACAGTAGCGCAGGTTTATATTAACGCGCTCGTTATTTTAATACATTATCGTTTCCATAGTAACGGCTCGGTCACCGGGACTCGTACGGTGAATGCGCCACAAAAACAGATTTTACAAACCGTTGATACGGTCAAGTTTTCTGTAAGATGATATTTATTTAATTAAGGTTTAGGAAAGGAGTCTCCAGTGTCAGAGGTTTTTTGATAAAAATGTTGCTGGAATAAAATGAGGAATAAAATGTGTAACGGTCATCGAGTCGCTGAGGCATAAGAGAGGAATAAAAGAGTCAGGGACGCGCTGTTATGGGAAAAGAACATTCTGTGTAGCATTGTTATTCCTCACACAGTTCAAAGAAAAGAGGAATACATGACTCGGGGAGCGGATGTGTGCAGTAAACACTCCACATGAAGAAGCTCTGAGAAATAACAAGTCCACTAATTTTAGCTTCCAATAGCGTAAAGGACGCGGGCGGAGCTGGGGTGTGTGGCGTGAAGTGCACCAACTCGCTAGTGTGCAATAACTAAAGCCTTTAATCAGACGGAAAGTGCTGGGAGAGCGACTTTCTGACACGATGGACCCGAACGGCTCCTTTGCTCCGAGCCGAGTTCAGAGATCAATAACACTGTGAGCAACGGCCAGGAATAAATGTAGGAGCCTAATGTGGCTGAATTTCTCATTTAAGACGTGGTGCACTAACCTCCTTAGCTCATTCCCTCGAGGAAATGGGGGATATGATTAGGAATTCGGTAGCGGGATTCTATTTTTATGCTGATGACACACTTTTCGCCTCGCCTTTCTTCTTCTTTCTTCTTCTCTCTCTGTACTCTCTAACCTCTCTGTACTCTCTCCTCTCTCTCCTCTCTCTCCTCTCTCTCCTCTCCCTCCTCTCTCTGTACTCTCTCTCCTCTCTCTCTGTACACTCTCTCCTCTCTTTCTGTACTCTCTCTCCTCTCTCTCTGTACTCTCTCTCTCCTCTCTTTCTGTACTCTCTCTCATCTTTCTCCTCTCTTTCTGTACTCTCTCTCCTCTCTCTCCTCTCTGTACTCTCTATTCTCTCTCTCTGTACTTTCTCTCCTCTCTCCTCTCTCTCTGTACTCGCTCTCGCATCTCTTTGTACTCTCTCCTCTTTCTCCCCTCTCTCCACTTTTCGCCTCGACTTTCATCTTCTCTCTTCTCTCTCGGTACTCTCTCTCCTCTCCTTTCTCTCTGTACCCTCTCTCCTCTCTCTGTACCCTCTCTCCTCTATCTCCTCTCTATGTACTCTCTCTCGCTCCTCTCTCCTCTCTCATTCCTCTCTCTGCTCTCTCTCTGTACTCTCTCCTCTCTCTCCTCTCTCTCTCTCCTCTCTCTCCTCTCTCTCTCCTCTCTCTCTGTACTCACTCCTCTCTCTCCTCTCTCAATCTCCTCTCTCCTCTCTCTGTACTCTCTCTCCTCTCTCTCCTCTCTATCTGTACCCTCTCTCCTCTATCTCCTCTCTCTCTGTACTCTCTCCTCTCTCTCTGTACTCTCTCCTCTCTCTCCTCTCTGTACTCTCTCTCCTCTCCCTCTCTCTCTGTACTCTCTCTCCTCTCTCTCTGTACTCTCTCTCCTCTCTCTCTGTACTCTCTCTCCTCTCTTTCTGTACTCTCTCTCCTCTCTTTCTGTACTCTCTCTCATCTTTCTCCTCTCTTTCTGTACTCTCTCTCCTCTCTCTCCTCTCTGTACTCTCTATTCTCTCTCTCTGTACTTTCTCTCCTCTCTCCTCTCTCTCTGTACTCGCTCTCGCATCTCTTTGTACTCTCTCCTCTTTCTCCCCTCTCTCCACTTTTCGCCTCGACTTTCATCTTCTCTCTTCTCTCTCGGTACTCTCTCTCCTCTCCTTTCTCTCTGTACCCTCTCTCCTCTCTCTGTACCCTCTCTCCTCTATCTCCTCTCTATGTACTCTCTCTCGCTCCTCTCTCCTCTCTCATTCCTCTCTCTGCTCTCTCTCTGTACTCTCTCCTCTCTCTCCTCTCTCTCTCTCCTCTCTCTCCTCTCTCTCTCCTCTCTCTCTGTACTCACTCCTCTCTCTCCTCTCTCAATCTCCTCTCTCCTCTCTCTGTACTCTCTCTCCTCTCTCTCCTCTCTATCTGTACCCTCTCTCCTCTATCTCCTCTCTCTCTGTACTCTCTCCTCTCTCTCTGTATTCTCTCTCTGTACTCTCTCCTCTCTCTGTACTCTCTCCTCTCTCTCCTCTCTCTCTCTCCTCTCTCTCTCCTCTTTCTGCTCTTTCTCTGTACTCTCTCCTCTCTGTCCTCTCTCTCCTCTCTCTCTCCTCTCTCTCTCTGTACGCTCTCCTCTCTCTCTCTCTCCCCTCTCTCAATCTCCTCTCTCTCCTCTCTCTCTGTACTCTCTCTCCTCTCTCTCTCCTCTCTATCTGTACTCTCTCTCCTCTCTCTCCTCTCTCTCTCTGTACCCTCTCTCCTCTATCTCCTCTCTCTCTGTACCCTCTCTCCTCTCTCTCTGTACTCTCTCCTCTCTCTCTCTCCTCTCTCTCCACTCTCTCTCTGTACTCTCACCCTGTACTCTCTCCTCTCTCTCTCTCCTCTCTCTCCTCTCTCCCTCTCCTCTCTCTCTCTCCTCTCTCTCCTCTCTCTCTGTACTCTCTCCTCTCTCTCTGTACTCTCTCCTCTCTCTCCTCTCTGTACTCTCTATTCCCTCTCTCTGTACTCTCTCTCCTCTCTCCTCTCTCTCTCTGTAATCGCTCTCGCCTCTCTCTGTACTCTCTCCTCTTTCTCCCCTCTCTCCACTTTTTGTCTCGCCTTTCTTCTTCTCTCCTCTCTCTCAGTACTCTCTCTCCTCTCTCTGTACCCTCTCTCCTCTCTCTCTGTATCCTCTCTCCTCTATCTCCTCTCTCTCTCTGTACACTCTGTCCTCTCTCTCTCCTCTCTCTCCTCTCTCTGTACTCTCTCTCTGTACTCTCTCTCCTCTCTCTCTGTACTCTCTCCTCTCTCTCTCTCCTCTCTCTGCTCTCCTCTCTCTCCTCTCTCTGTACCCTCTCTCCTCTCTCTCCTCTCTCTCTGTACCATCTCTCCTCTCTCTCCTCTGTCTCTGTACTCTCTCCTCTCTCTCAGTACTCTCTCCTCTCTCTCTCCTCTCTCTCTGTACTCTCTCTCTCGTCTCTCTATACTCTCTCTCTGTACTCTCTCACTCCTCTCTCTGTACTATCTCTCCTCTCTCTCCTCTCTCTCTGTACTCTCACTCCTCTCTCTCTTTGTACTCTCTGTCTTCTATCTCTGTACCCTCTCTCCTCTATCTCCTCTCTCTCTGTACACTCTCTCCTCTCTCTCCTCCCTCTCTGTATTCTCTCCTCTCTCTCTCTCCTCTCTCTCTCTCTCCTCTCTGTCCTCTCTCTATGTACTCTCACTCCTCTCTCTCTCTGTACTCTCTCTCCTCTCTCTCCGCTATCTCTGTACCCTCTCTCCTCTAGCTCCTCTCTCTCTGTACCCTCTCTCCTCTCTCTCCTCTCTCTCCTCTCTCTCTGTACTCTCTCCTCCCTGTCTGTCTTCTCTCCTCTCTATCTCCTTTCTCTCCTCTCTCTCTCTCCTCTCTCTCTGTATTCTCTCTCTGTATTCTCTCTCTGTACTCTCTCCTCTCTCTCTGTACTCTCTCTCCGCTCTCTCCTCTCTCTCTGTACTCTCTCTCCTCTCTCTCCTCTCTCTCTGTACTCTCTCTCTCCTCTCTCACTTCGCTCTCGTCTCTCTCTGTACTCTCTCTCGTCTCTCTATACTCTCTCTCTGTACTCTCTCAATCCTCTCTCTGTACTATCTCTCCTCTCTCTCCTCTCTCTCTGTATTCTCACTCCTCTCTCTCTCTGTACTCTCTCTCCTCTCTCTCCTCTATCTCTGTACCCTCTTCCTCTCTCTCCTCTCTCTCTGTATTCTCTCTCCTCGCTTTCTGTACTCTCTCTCCTCTCTCTCTGTACTCTCTCCTCTCTCTCCGTACTCTGCTCTCGCTGTACTCTCTCTCACCTCTCTCTGTCTGTAATCTCTCTCTGTACTCTCTCTCCTCTCTCTCTCCTCTCTCTGCTCCCTCTCTCTATCTTCCCTCTCCTCTCTCTATCCTCTCTCTACTCTCTCTGCTTTTTATCCTCTCTCTTCCCTCTGCTCCTCTCTCTGTTCTCTCTCTCCTCTCTCTGTACTCTCTCTCTGTACTCTCTCAACTTGCTCTCCTCTTTCTCTGTACTCTCTCTCCTCTCTCTCTCTCTGTACTCTCTCTTCTCTCTCTGTACTCTCTCTCTCCTCTCTCTCCTCTGTTTCGCCTCTCTGTACTCTCTCTTCTCTCTCTCTCCTCTCTCTGTACTCTCTCTCCTCTCTCTCCTCTCTCTCGTCTCTCTGTACTCTCTCTCTCCTCTCTCTCCTCTCTCTGTTCTCTCTCTCCTCTCTCTGTACTCTCTCTCTGTACTCTCTCAACTTGCTCTCCTCTTTCTCTGTACTCTCTCTCCTCTCTCTCGCAGAACTCTCTTTCCTCTCTCTCCTCTCTCTGTCTGTACTCTCTCTCTCCTCTCTCTCCTCTCTCTTGCTGTACTCTCTCTCCTCTCTCTCTGTACTATCTCTCCTCTCTCTCCTCTCTCTCTGTACTCTCACTCCTCTCTCTCTTTGTACTCTCTGTCTTCTATCTCTGTACCCTCTCTCCTCTATCTCCTCTCTCTCTGTACACTCTCTCCTCTCTCTCCTCCCTCTCTGTATTCTCTCACCTCGCTCTCCGCTCTCTCTCTGTACTCTCTCACCTCTTTCTCCTCTCTCTCTGTACTCTCTCTACTCTCTCTCTGAACTCTCTCCCCCTCTCTCCTCTCTCTCTCTGTACTCCCTCACCTCTCTCTCTGTACTATCTCTCCTCTATATCTGTACTCTCTCCTCTCTCTCCTCTCTCTCTGTACTCTCTCTCTCCTCTCTCTCTGTACTCTCTCTCGCTGAACTCTCTTTCCTCTCTCTCCTCTTTCTGTCTGAACTCTCTCGCTCCTCTCTCTCCTCTCTCTCTGTACTCTCTCACCTCTCTCTCTCTTTCTCCTTTCTCTCCTCTCTCTCTGTATTCTTTCTCTGTACTCTCCTCTCTCTCTGCACTCTCTCACTTCGCTCACCGCTCTCTCTCTGTACTCTCTCACCTCTCACTTTACTCTCTCACCTCTCTATCCTCTCTCTGTACTCTCTAATCTCTCTCTTTGTACTCTCTCTCTTCACTGTCTATACTCTCTCCTCTTTCTCCCCTCTCTCCGTACGCTCCCTTCTCTCTCTCTCTGTACTCTCTCTCTACTCTCTCTCCTCTCTCTCGCTGTACTCTCTCACCTCTCTCTCTGTACTCTCTCACCTTGCTCTCCGCTCTCTCTCTGTACTCTCTCACCTCTTTCTCATCTCTCTCTGTACTCTCTCTCTGTACTCTCTCCCCCTCTCTCCTCTCTCTCTCTGTACTCCCTCACCTCTCTCTCTGTACTCTCTCTCCTCTATATCTGTACTCTCTCCTCTCTCTCTTCTCTCTCTGCACTCTCTCTCTCCTCTCTCTCTGTACTCTCTCTCGCCGAACTCTCTTTCCTCTCTCTCCTCTTTCTGTCTGAACTCTCTCGCTCCTCTCTCTCCTCTTTCTCTGTACTCTCTCACCTCTCTCTCTGTATTCTCTCTCTGTACTCTCCTCTCTCTCTGTACTCTCTCACCTCGCTCTCCGCTCTCTCTCTGTACTCTCTAACCTCTCGCTTTACTCTCTCACCTCTCTATCCTCTCTCTCTGTACTCTCTCTCCTCTCTCTCTGTACTCTCTAATCTCTCTCTTTGTACTCTCTCTCTTCTCTCTCTGTACTCTCTCCTCTTTCTCCCCTCTCTCCGTACTCTCCCTCCACTCTCTCTGTACTCTCCCTTCTCTCTCTCTCTCTCTGTACTCTCTCTCCTCTCTCTCTGTAATCTCTTTCCTCTCTCTCTGTACTCTCTCTTCTCTCTCTGTACTCTCTCACTTCTCTCTCCTCTCTCTCTGTACTCTCTCACCTTGCTCACCTCTCTGTCTTTACTCTCCCACCCCTTTCTCCTCTCTCTCTGTACTGTCTCACCTCTCTCTCCTCACTCTCTGTAATCTTTCACCTCGCTCTCCTCTGTCTCTCTGTACTCTCTCTCCTCTCTCTTTGTACTCTCTTTCCTCTCTCTGCTCCCTCTCTCTATCTTCCCTCTCCTCTTTCTATCCTCTCTCTCCTCTATCTGTACTCTCTCTCCTTTTTTTCCTCTCTCTTCCCTCTGCTCCTCTCTCTCTTTTCACTGTCTTCTCTCTCCTCTCTCTGTACTCTATCTCATCTCTCTCCTCTTTCTCCTGTCTCTCTGTGATCTCTCTCCTCTTTTTCTGTACTCTCTCTCCTCTCTCTCTGTACTATCTCTCCTCTCTCTCTGTACTCTCTATGTACTCTCTCTCTGTACTCTCTCCTCTCTCTCTGTACTCTCTCCCTGTACTCTCTCTCTCATCTCTCTCTGTACTCTCTCTGTACTCTCTCTCTCCTCTCTCTCTGTACTCTCTCTCTGTACTCTCTCTCTGTACGATCTCTCCTCTCTCTCCTCTCTCTCTGTACTCTCTCTCCTCTCTCTCTGTACTCTCTCTCTCCTCTCTCTACTCCCTCTCTCTATCTTCCCTCTCCTCTCTCTATCCTCTCTCTACTCTCTCTCTCTCCTTTTTATCCTCTCTCTTACCTCTGCTCCTCTCTCTCTTTTCCCTGTCTTCTCTCTCCTCTCTCTCAATACTCTCTCCTCTCTCTCTGTACTCTCTCTCTGTACTCTCTCTCCTCTCTCTCCTCTCTCTCTGTACTCTCTGTCCTCTCTCTCCTCTCTCTCGTCTCTCTGTACTCTCTCTCTCTTCTCTCTCTGTACTCTCTCTCCTCTCTCTCGTCTCTCTGTACTCTCTCTCTCCTCTCTCTCGTCTCTCTCTGTACTCTCTCTCCTCTCTCTGTACTCTCTCTCTCTGTACTCTCTCTCCTCTCTCTGTACTCTCTCTCTGTACTCTCTCTCCTCTCTCTCTCCTCTCTCTCTGTACTCTCTCACCTCTCTCTGTACTCTCTCTCTCCTCTCTCTCTGTACTCTCACTCCTCTCTCTGCTCACTCTCTCTATCTTCCTTCTCCCCTCTCTATCCTCTCTCTCCTCTCTCTGTACTCTATCTCTCCTTTTTATCCTCTCTCTTCCCTCTGCTCCCCTCTCTCTTTTCGCTGTTTTTCGCTCTCCTCTCTCTGTACTCTCTCTCATCTCTCTCCCCTTTTTCTGTACTTTCTCTCCTCTCTCTCTCTGTACTATCTCTCCTCTCTCTCTGTACTCTCTCTGTACTCTCTCTCCTCTTTCTCTCCTCTCTCTCTGTGCTCTCTCTCTGTACTCTCTCTCCTCTCTCTCGTCTCTCTCTGTACTCTCTCTCCTCTCTCTCTCTGTACTCTCTCTCTGTACTCTCTCTCCTCTCTCTCTGTACCCTCTCTCCTCTCTTTCTGTACTCTCTGTCCTCTCTCTCTGTTCTCTCCCCTCTCTCTCCACACTCTGCTCTCTCTGTACTCTCTCTCCTCTCTCTCTGTACTCTCTCACCTCTCTCTGTCTGTACTCTCTCACCTCTCTCTTTCTGTACTCTCTCTCTGTACTCTCTCTCTCCACTCTCTGCTCCCTCTCTCTATCTTCCCTCTCCTCTCTCTATCCTCTCTCAACTCTCTCTCTTTTTTATCTTCTCTATTCTCTTTGCTCCTCTCTCTTTTCCCTGTCTTCTCTCTCCTCTCTCTCTATACTATCTCTCCTCTCTCTCCTTTCTTTCTGTACTCTCTCTCCTCTCTCTCTGTACTCTCCCCTCTCTCTCCGTACTCTGCTCTCTCTGTACTCTCTCTCCTCTCTCTCTCTGTACTCTCTCACCTCTCTCTTTCTGTACTCTCTCTCTGTACTCTCTCTCTCCTTTCTCTACTCCCTCTCTCTATCTTCCCTCTCCTCTCTCTATCCTCTCTCTACTCTCTCTCTCCTTTTTATCCTCTCTCTTACCTCTGCTCCTCTCTCTCTTTTCCCTGTCTTCTCTCTCCTCTCTCTCTGTACTCTCTCCTCTCTCTCTGTACTCTCTCTCTGTACTCTCTCTCCTCTCTCTCCTCTCTCTCTCTGTACTCTCTCTCCTCTCTCTCCTCTCTCTCGTCTCTCTGTACTCTCTCTCTCTTCTCTCTCTGTACTCTCTCTCCTCTCTCTCGTCTCTCTGTACTCTCTCTCCTCTCTCTGTACTCTCTCCTCATTCTCCCCTCTCTCCGTACTCTCGCTCCTCTCTCTCTGTACTCTCTCTCCTCTCTCTCTCTTACCTCTCTCTCTGTACTCTCTCTCCTCTCTCTCTGTATTCTCTCTCTGTACTCTCTCCTCTCTCTCTATACTCTCTCTCCTCTCTCTCCTCTCTCTGTACTCTCTCTCCTCTCTCTCGTCTCTCTGTACTCTCTTTCTCCTCTCTCTCTGTACTCTCTCTCCTCTCTCTCGTCTCTCTGTACTCTCTCTCTCATCTGTCTCCTCTCTCTTGTCTCTCTCTGTACTCTCTCTTGTCTCTCTGTACTCTCTCTCTCATCTCTCTCTCCTCTCTCTCATCTCTCTCTGTACTATCTCTCCTCTCTGTCTGTACTCTCCATTCTCTCTGTACTCTCTATTCTCACTCTCTGTATTCTCTTTCTCCTCTCTCTGTACTCTCTCTCCTCTCTCTCTGTACTCTACTCTCTCTCTGTACTCTCTCTCCTCTCTCTCCTCTATCTCTGTACTCTCTCCTCTCTCTCCTCTCTCTCTGTACTCTCTCTCCTCTGTCTCCTCTCTCTCTGTACTGTCTTTCCTCTCTCTCTGTATTCTCTCTCTGTACTCCCTCTCTCGTCTCTCTGTACTCTCTTTCTCCTCTCTCTCTCTGTACTCTCTCTCCTCTCTCTCGTCTCTCTGTACTCTCTCTCTCGTCTCTCTGTACTCTCTCTCTCTCGTCTGTCTCCTCTCTCTCGTCTCTCTCTGTACTCTCTCTTGTCTCTCTGTACTCTCTCTCTCATCTCTCTCTCCTCTCTCTCATCTCTCTCTGTACTATCTCTCCTCTCTGTCTGTACACTCCATTCTCTCTGTACTCTCTATTCTCACTCACTGTACTCTCTCTCCTCTCTCTCTGTACTCTCCTCTCTCTCTGTACTCTCTCTCCTCTCTCTCTGTACTCTCTCACTTCTCTCTCCTCTCTCTCTATACTCTCTCTCCTCTCTCTCTGTACTCTCTCTTCTCTCTCTGTTCTCTTGCACTTCTCTCTCCTCTCTCTCTTTACTCTCCCACCCCTTTCTCCGCTCTCTCTGTACTATCTCACCTTTCTCTCCTCACTGTCTTTAATCTTTCACCTTGCTCTCCTCTGGCTCTCTGTACTCTCTCTCCACTCTCACCTCTCTCTCTCTTTGTACTGTCTCTCCTCTCTCTCCTCTCGTCTCTCTTCCCTCTCTGTACTCTCTCACCTCTCTCTCTAAAATCTCTCTTCTCTCGCTCTGTACTCTCTACTCTCTCACCTCTCCCTGCGCTCTCTCTCTGTACTCTCTCACCTCTCTCTCCTCTCTCTCTGTACTCTCTCTCCTCTATCTCTGTACTCTCTCCTCTCTCTCCTCTCTCTCTGTACTCTCTCTCTCCTCTCTCTCTGTACTCTATCACCTTGCTCTCCTCTCTCTCTCTGTACTCTCTCTCCTCTCTCTCCTCTCTCTCGCTCTACTCTCTCTCCTCTCTCATTCTCTGTACTCTCTATCTTCTCTCTCTGTACTCTCTCTCGTCTCTCTCTGTACTCTCTCCTCTCTCGCTGTACTCTCTCATCTCTCTATCCTCTCTCTCTGTACTTTCTCTCCTCTCTCTCTGTACTCTACTCTCTCTCTGTACTCTCTATTCTCACTCTCTGTACTCTCTATTCTCTCTCTCTGTACTCTCTCCTCTTTCTCCCCTCTCTCCGTACTCTCGCTCCTCTCTCTCTGTACTCTCTCTCTGTACTCTCTCCCCTCTCTCTTTCCTCTCTCTCTGTACTTTCTCTCATCTCTGTCTGTACTCTCTCTCCTCACTCTCTGGACTTTCTCTCCTTCTCTATGTACTCTCTCTCTCCTCTCTCTTACCTCTCTCTCTCCTCTCTCTCTGTACTCTCTCTCCTCTCTCTCTGTACTCTCTCTCCTCTCTGTCTGTACTCTCCTCTCTCTCTATACTCTCTATTCTCACTCTCTGTACTCTCTCTCTCTCCTCTCTCTCTATACTCTTCTCTCTCTGTACTCTCTCTCCTCTCTCTTCTCTCTCTCTGTAATCTCTCACCTCTCTCTCCTCTCTCTCTGTACTCTCTCTCCTCTATCTCTGTACTCTCTCCTCTCTCTGTTCTCTCTCTGTACTCTCTTTTTCCTCTCTCTCTGTACTCTTTCTCGCTAAACTCTCTTTTCTCTCTCTCCTCTCTCTCTGTCTGAACTCTCGCGCTCCTCTCTCTCTGTACTATCCCACCTCTCTCTCCTCCCTCTCAGTACTCTATCACCTTGCTCTCCTCTCTCTCTCTGTACTCTCTCTCCTCTCTCTCGCTCTACTCTCTCTCCTCTCTCTCTGTACTCTCTCTCCTCTCTCTCTGTACTCTCTCTCCTCTCTCTGTACTTTCTCCTCTCTCGCTGTACTCTCTCACCTCTCTATCCTCTCTCTCTGTACTTTCTCTCCACTCTCTCTGTACTCTACTCTCTCTCTGTACTCTCTATTCTCACTCTTTGTACTCTCAATTCTCTCTCTCTGTACTCTCTCTCTCCTCTCTCTGTACTCTCTCCTCATTCTCCCCTCTCTCCGTAATCTCGCTCCTCTCTCTCTGTACTCTCTCTCCTCTCGTCTCTCTTCCCTCTCTGTACTCTCTCACCTCTCTCTCTAAAATCTCTCTTCTCTCGCTCTGTACTCTCTACTCTCTCACCTCTCCCTGCGCTCTCTCTCTGTACTCTCTCACCTCTCTCTCCTCTCTCTCTGTACTCTCTCTCCTCTATCTCTGTACTCTCTCCTCTCTCTCCTCTCTCTCTGT